>JASANE010030009.1:0-14824 GCA_030248225.1 Trileptium ribeirensis | reverse complement strand
TTTTTGGCTGACCTTCTTCGTTCAGTTACGTATTGCTTTCATCGTGTTAATCATGATCTTCCTTTATTGGTCTGGTGAAAATATGCGGAATATCATATCTGTATGTAAGGGTCTCTTATATCCACCATGTCCTTTCCCTGGAACTTGGACTATTGGTGTGATAATCATATCTAAATTTTGGTTCTTCGTGTATTTTGTCTGTATATATATGCCAAATAATAACAATCGATAGCATTTCGTGTTCGTGGACATGGACTTTCTATGCAAAGCAGTCACATAATTCGGTCCAACGTGCGAATTAAAAGTCGGAATTTAATATCGCATAAAACTCCAATACGGTTGTACTGTTTTAGACAGTGTTGATCAGCGGCTGCTGTCGTTTAGAGTTGCATAAACTCATGGCTGTATTGTGAAAAATTGTAATGCCGGACAAGTTTTGATTTTGCTTGATGTATATATTAGCAAAATAGCTCTTAATTCGATTAAACCGGCAAATTACAAACCTGAATTTAATATGGCGGAAAACTTCAATACGGTTGTATGGTTTCAGACAGTGTTGATTATGCGGCGTTCACGTTATAATGTCCCCGCTATTTGGAACTTTTGTCCCACTGTAGTCGCGACCCTACCGTATAGACAGTCGGGGTGACACCCATACTGTAAATCAATTGTCGAGGGGGTACTACACACCCCCTAGCTACTACATTTTTCTTGACAGTGTCGTACACACCCTTAGCTACCAATTTGGCGCGAATTAACTATAACGGACACCGTATGTAGCTAATGCGGTTTATTAGTCAACTGACCTGTGTAGTTTTTTCGCAATTTACAGTATTTCTATGTAGCCCATATGAACATTGTCAAATAAATCCGAACACTGTCAGTAAAACTGCCAGAAGACACGGTGTACCTTGACACTGTCGACAAGTTTTAATACGCGTAACTAGCTACCTTTGAAAAATTTTATTAAAAACATGGGGTGTCTAAGACACCCTTTTGGCAAGAGTGTGCCTGATACTGTCTGGTATACATAGGTTCCAAACGTTGGGGAAGTTATAACGTGAACGCCGCATTAGCGGCTACTATCATTTAGAGTTGTATAAAAGTCACGGCTGTATTTTGAAAAATTGTAATGCCGAATAAATTTCGATTTTGCTTGATGTATAATTAGGCTTGATTGCCTAAATAACTCCTAAGTTCGATCAAACGGGCAAATTTAAAGCCTCAATTTAATATGACGGAAAACTTCAATACGGTTGTATGGTTTAGACAGTGTTAATTAGCTGATACTGTGGTTCAGATTTGCATAAATTCATGACTGTATTGTGCGCAATTGTAATGTTTAGATTTTGCTTGATGTATATACCAGCTAAACAGCTACTAAGAACCTGACGATGTACGCCCTTGTGTATATACATGTATATATGTCGGTATGCCTATTGAATAGCATGCAGCGGTGTTCGCAAGTGACTTGCAGTCAGGTGGTCGCATATTCAAAACCTTGTTGTAACCGTAATGTCCGGTACAATATAATACGAAGCGTTCATATTGCAGGTTTAATGAATGCTGCAAGAAATCTTTAGGGTGCCGGGGGGGTGGGGGTAAAGCGAAAAACGGCTACATCATCATGTACTACACAATACATAAGTAATATCTTATACTAATAAATATCTTCAGGTTTCCTCCATTTGTATCACATTTAGTAATTTATACGCGTATTAAAACAGACGCATCATGTCAATGCTTCAAGATCTTAAAGGCAAAGTCGCCATCATTACAGGTAAGCATGAACTTAACGTTAAAAACTATCGAACGAAACGTAAGGTTTGGAACATTTGGAACAAGATTTAAAACCTAGGATTGCTACATACTGCGTTTAGTTCAATTGAAAAAAGTTGTCATTTCTGCTTGAAAAAAGCGATTCTTTGTAGGGTAGTCTGTTTGAAGTAAATAAAATACAGATAATATGTATAAATGACTTCTAAGTAACAAAAATTTTGTCTGTTTCGCGCATAACTCATCTTTAGTTAATATATTTTCTCATTATTTTAGGCGATATGTAAATAAATGTATTTAAGTGCGTCGTCAGTTTTGTGTTGCCTTTAGTTCAAAGCTTTGTAATTTAAAATTTCATAAATCAACAGCCATTGAAAAATTTGTCAGCGTGACAATATGAAAACCATGAAACTAAATTATACAGTTTATCAAAGCGTCAGATCGTAAAGAAACCATGTTAGAGAATCCTCTCATGGAAAGCTACAACTTTGCCGTACTTTGTGACAGGTCAGTGATTTTAGATCAGTAACCCAATGTTTAAAACAGCGACGTTTCATATTAATTTTTGATAAAAACAAAACAATTATATTGAGACTTCTACACGTTCAAGTCTGCATTGAATACAGTTATAAGGCAATAGTGCCTTGGCAGGGAAATAAAATTTTTTTAATAATCTGGTCTGGCTTGGTGATAATCAGAGTCTGAACTTAAAAAAGATTTTATTTTAAGGGTCAAGCTCTGGGATTGGGCAAACAACAGCTGAATTTTTCGCAAAGCATGGATGTTCAGTCGTTATCACAGGAAGAAGAGCAGAGGGCCTCACAGCGACGAAGACCAAATGTATTGAAGCTGGCCTGAAAGATAACCAGGTCATACGCAATTTATTATACGGTCGGTAATGCGTTGCAATGTGACATGAGTATATATCATACAATCGATAAGTATTGCTTTTAAAAAGTCAAGGTACCTAACGTATAGATGAGCGAAGTCCATGGGCTTGGAGTAGGGAGGTTCATATGGGTGGGTGCAAGGGCATGTGTGGTGAAATTTCTTATTTTCTAAAACTCAGAATTTTCCCAAATTTTTCAAGAAAATGCTTCAAATTTATGATAATTCAGACTAATATTAAACAAATTTTACCAATTTGTTGCAATTTTTTGATAATTTTGGCAAGATTTCCGGGAAAACTTTAAAATAGAATTTGTGATCTGGAAAATTTCGATATTGTACGAATAATAAAAAAATCGTTGGCTGAAGTTCACGATTGGCGTTTAGAAATGACTCCAGTCATGTCATTTGTGGCGTAGGAACTCTGTATATCTTCCAAGCAAGCTTATACAGCCCTTTAACGCTCGAGCTACTTTATGTATCGCCGTTCAATGTTGAACAAACTCAACTCGGCGCCGAAGATCGAACGCCGTTCACATTGGCAAGAACGGTGTACGTAAACCACTGAGCTTTCCGGAAGCCGTTGCTCGGTTCCTTACTTTACGGTTGAAAACATACGCAAGGGAACATACTTAGTGTTGCACAAAGCGTTGCTAAATGCGCTAATGCTAATTGGCAGAGTTGGGCATGAAACGGCTAGAAGTGGACAATGGACCGCAATGTGACCTTAGCCTTTTTGCCTAGAATATTTTGTGATTCAGGGGTTTCGAGCGTGCGACGTCCGAATTGTAAAATACCACAGCGCCACATGCTGTAAAAATAAAATCTATAAAACTAGAATGATCAAACAGAGATTTTTTGATGACCAATATCCTTTACACCATGTGCTCAAAAACAAGTGGCAAATAGCAAAACCTCGGACATTCCAGCAATTCTGACTTCTGCCCGTATATGAAGAAATGTATGTCACCGTGGAGCCAAACTCCTAGGATCCAATTAACAATGAAAAATTACGAATGGAGATTTAACTGGCTTTTTACCATTCCGTTGAGTTTGCTCCTACCGACCTCATCGGTTGAAAAATATCAAAGTGCACCCGACCGAATAAGATCGTAACCCGTGCAGTGTAATCGTGTAGTGATATGATAAAAGTAAAAATGAAGCTAAATTCCGTTGCATTTCTCGATGTAAAATGAATTTGATTTTTGATTGAGCGGTTTGATTTTATTTGTTGTGCCAAAAATAATTTTAAATTTACCGAAATAAATGTTATTTCAGTCAATTTAAATTTATTTGTGAAGACTGAAATTAAATTGGCTGGAAAAATGACTTGCGAGAATTTCAAATCACGTCTATTGACAGAAATTATAAGTTGAACGAGCCGAAGGCGAACATAAATTACAATCTGGTAAACGTAGTAAATTACAAAAAGTGAGCGGAGGAATTGGCAAAGTACATAGTACCTTATTTGTGTATACATTTATTTCAACTAAATATTTAATCAATTTATAATAAGTATCACGTTTTAGGCAATTGATGTCAAATCCACCATACAAAAAGCTCGCTAGCTAAAAAATAGCTAATTGGTAACATCAACTAATTAGCTAATTAATTAACTAATTAGCACCCATGATAAAATCATAAAGCTTTAAAAGCCACATATTCATGATCAGCGACATCGAAAACCCTCGAGCTCAACAAATTAACAATTTTTAAGTGATTTTAAAATCTGCATAAAATTAACTTAATTACCTAATTAATTAGCTTATTCGGCCAAGTTTTAAAGCTTCAGAAATGTCACATTCGCAATCAGCAACATAGAAAACCTCCGTGTGTAATTTATTTTTTATATTAGCTAATTAATAATTAATTAGTAATTAACTAACTATTTAGCATGTTTTAACTTCCTCGAATAGTAATAAACACCAGACTCATAATCACCACGGCGATATGTATATGCACCAAAATAATAGCTTTACACTAATTATTCATTGAAAAATAATCAATTTTTGTTTGAAAATGCTAAAAATAGGCTAACACGCTAAACTAATAAGATGTATGTTATTATTAATAAAATGTATTACTAATAAAATAGGTGATTTTGTACCCTCCGACGAAAACAAAAACGCTTCGTTTCGCTCCGCTCATTAAAAATTTGATACCGAATAATTCGATTTGATAATATTTTTGCAATAAAAGTGATCTTAAAATTTTATGACTGAATTAGCTTTCATTCACTTTGATTTCTGTTTTGACAAATGAATTTAAACAGACTGAAATCTAATTCATTTGATGAATATAAATTCACATTTAGCGCCAAACCCGAAATCAAATCTATTCAATTACACATAAAACTGCTTTTAAATCGAGAAATGCATCCGAATTCAGTTTTGATATCTTTGCGATATCGCTGCACACATTTTATCGCAGTTCCGTGTTAAGCTGTGGTATTTCTTTTAACTCAATTTGTAATAGAAACTCTGTGCATAGAACATAATGAAACTTGTTATTTTCAGGTTCTTGTGATGCCTGGTGAAGTAACTGATGAAAATTACTGTCAGTCATTGGTTGCAGAAACTGTGAAACATTTTGGGAAACTCAATATTTTGGTACGTAAAATTTATAAACAAAAAATATGTAACAGAATCTGCATATTGTGTTGGTACATTGTGTGATTTAATATGTCAACAACAGCGTACCTTGTTTGTTACTATTCTTGGAGGAAAGTCAGCCATGTAATAATCTTAATAGAAAATAGGGCCTCTTATTGGAGACAAATGACTAAGTTTTGACTAACAATATCAACCTGATCTAGGGTGTACGCCAATCAAATTGTAGCTTGGCAAGTTCAAAACCTTGTGTCCAGCATTTACGTTCTTGCTGTCTATTAGAGAACAGATGATCAACGTATCATGAGATATGTTTCACCCATTTACCCAACACCCCTTGGGAGATATGCTAGCGATAATATTTTCAATCTATGTCATCATTATTTATTAAATGTTCTGAAAAGATTTTATAACCTTGGCTTTACCTTGGATAATAACAGACCTTAATTAGACAAGAAATGCTTGTTTCAACTCTGTAATTTCCGAACTTAGAAATGAACATGTCCACATACTACGTTATGTTGTAGGCTCTTCACGAATCAATCATACATATATTGTGATAATTTCTATATTACATAGGATACACTATCAAAAGAACAAAATCAGAAATACAAATTTTGAAGGCTTAATAGAAACCATCACAATAGATCACATAGCTAGTGTTTACAACATTTACGTTATGTACAACGTCATATAATTTGGTTGCAACTCTAATAAATCAGTAGCCGATCAGCGGATTTGCTAATATTTTTGCCATCGGATGCCGTTAAGGCTAAGAGTCTGTAACTGCAATATTATATATTTTCGCCTGTTCGGACGTTGGTCAAACAACGGCACAATGTATGTTTCAGGCTTCTGGTATCAATTTTAATTAGACTGTAAATGAACCAAACTCAAATTTTCACAGTGGGTATTGCTTGCGTGTGAAGGTAACATCGCTGAAATATACGGTCGCACAAGGAAAGACTCCCGGGCAAATTGTAATTTTAGTTTCAAAGCTAAGCAAATTTTGTTGGATCTTTACGGTTATTGCCTCTGATCCGATCTAATATATACCGCTTGAACTGAGCTCAGTCGAACAGTGTCAGTATCAGCTCAATTTGTTCATGAGTTAAATAATTACTCCCATCTAAATAAAAGCCTAAGCCTCATACACTATAAACCCATAGATTCACCTGATTTAAACACCGTTTGGCTCAGCTTGTTAATCTGGTTCAAATCGTAAATCGTTGATGAAATCATAGATTACATATAGTGAGAAAATTTTTTTCGACATTTTGGGTGCCCAAAATGGAAAGTAATTGTCATAAATCATGGTGATTCTTAACCAAGTCAATAAGCTGTGTGAAATGTAAGCAAAAATTAACGATTTTGTCTTTAAAAATGACGATTCTTGGGCGGAAGGCATAGTACCCAGGTAATCAACTTTGTTAGTACAAACTTATCATTTGGAAAATGGATCTGATTTGGCTCATATATGCGCAGTGCATAATAATTATGCTAGGAACAACATGCAGCATGGCATTACCAATTATTACAATAATTATCTATGTAAATTAATGCTTTCAATGGAACAGTCTCTGTGGTCGGAACTGTGCTAATCTTACAGTGTTCTCTATTGATCTGTAAATACTCGGAACCTTTCCTGGGAATCAAAGTTTTCTCGCAATTGCTCGATTTTTGAAAACAACGCCAAATTATCTACAACAACATTCATTTCAATTTAAGCTGTATTTGTACTAATTAAATACTAGGCCATTTGAACAACGAAAACGAATTCTCACATGTGTGCATAGAAGTGTAGTTAGGGTTACATAAACCCTGATTAGAAACTGTTGTTTAAAACATGCTTCAAGCTCACACCATTTTGAGGACATGTTATTCCACACGCAACTTGTTAAACATGATAATGACGCTAATATGATCAGTAAACCATATCAAGTTTCAAAATAATTTTGCGGGAAATATTCAGTTTTTCCGTTTATAAGACATTAGTTGAAAAAAGTATCAAACGTCTACTATGGACGTCGTTGCGGGGCACACTGTGGGGTGAGGGTACCCAATTTTAGTTCTTACCGCCATTTTGAATATTTCAATTTGCGACCGGCAGGCTGAGCATTTGGTCAACCGCCGTACAGCGTGGATCACTGCCTCCTGTTTTTTGGCGACTCCCCTGAGTTAATATAGCGTGTTGCTATAAATTTTTTAGTAAAAAGTACCAATATCCCTAACATGCTGGTTCCTCAACTCTTGGTTTGGTCAAACTATTTATGGTGTGATATATTAGCATATACCCATTCTGAATTAATGATTAGACTTTTCGCCAAGCGGAACCTATTTTTACACTCAGGGGATTCGCTAGGTTTTTCAAAAGTGGCAGACAGCAAACAATGGAGGAAGAGGGGCGGTCGTATATAATCATTTTGTTATAACTCCATCAGTTAATTTTTTCATCAAAGTAGTGGGGCGCTCTTCCATTACAATGTCTCTGTCTATACTTATGCAGGGTGTGTCTTTTTTCGTTTTTCGAAATAATAAGAATGCTTATCGCTTAACGGTAAAAACGCTTAAAAAATCTGGGAAAGAGGTAGACGCGGTACCATCGAAAAAATTCAAGGGAAACGAGACTGAGTACAATCTTTCAACCATTGTATCGTTATGCGTGTCGTGGTTACCATAAGTTTATATAATACCAAGTTGACCAACTTGGTAAATTTCTGATGGACAACCTACATGTCCGTCTCAGACATGTTTCAGTAAATATATATACGTGATTGGCTCACTTGGTAAAATTTTCGGGGAGGAATGTCAGTAATATTCATACGTAATACTTATTTGATTGACCAGCTTGGCATATTCCTGAGGAGACAACCTAACGTCCCTCCCAAACATAATTTTGCTTTCCTATCGTCACTCTAAGTGTTTGCGACCATGCTAACTACAGCGTCAAGATCAGACAATTTTCAATTCTTCACGCTCTACCACACACCATCATGTTGTCATATGCACCACAGTGTGGATTAATGGGCAAATGTGAATTAATAAGCATGCCACATCAAGTATATCATAGTTTCATGATAAAATAAATCTCATAATTATATATTGTTCGTCTTTAAAATTTCAGCCAGTTCTTAGAGAAATGTCAATCACCTTCGGAACCACTAGCTATGTAGTTTATTCATTGCACAGTATAGTTTTCCAAAAGCTGACGTTGAGAGCGGTGAATAAGTTGTGCTTAATAACTGGTGAACACATTATATGAAGAATATCAGAGGCCTCTAGTCACCACCTGTGAGGTATCACTCTGAATGGATCCAAATATACTGCTATCACATGATCTAACTCAGCTTAAGCGCACAGCGCTTAACCCAGCAATCATTAAACTCATTTAGATTAATAATGCTGGCGCAATGACGATGAAAACACTTAAGCAATCTACGATGTCTGATTTCGACGAAATGATCAATATCAATTTGCGATCAGTCGTATATTTAACCAATTTATGTGTTCCGCACCTTGTAGCAACTAAAGGTAAGCTTTTGGGTATAACGGAAATTTATTACACAGAGAAACATGGATGTACCAGGGCGTCAGAAGTAATGGTTGTACCTCTTGATTAGGCTAAGCGATAGTCTAAAGAAACTACGGACCTAAAGGGTGAACATTATGTTAAATGTCACGTCTTAAATGTAAATCACACGGCTCAACAAGAACTTAAAAAATAATACAAATTCACTTCAACGCGATCCTGTGATGTAAAGGATGGAGACAGATGTCAGAAAATTCGCCTCAATCCTGTAGCTATACAGTTGAAAGTTTTAAATATGGTTTTTCAAAGTTACATAATCGATATAAAACTGATCATACATTTGTGAAGTCCGAAGTATCAGGGTGATAGCCTAGTCCACGGAAAGGGGGAACATAGGCCTTCGGTCTCTCAGGAGGATCAGCAGTTCGGTGAGGGAGGAAGGGATACGGCGCTGCGAAGCCTAGAGGGTGCGTTGTGCGACCTGTCAGGGGACGAGGATCAGCGGTTCGCGCTGAGGGGTCGGGATCAGGCGTTCCGCCGCTTTAGGAGAGATAATCCCACTCCCCTATGAGCATGTATGTAAACTGATTAAGTTTATGACATGACGTTTTAGAAAACAGGTTATTTCTAAGGCATGAGGAAGATCGACACGGAGTAAATTAAGAAAGCATCTGAACCCTTCTCGACTATATAATAAACTGATGCCGCTATGCATTGCGAGGTTTTGCGTTAAGTCAATCCATCATGTTTTTATTTAGTTTACGAGCTAATTTTAAAAACAGTAAGTGGTTATGACAAATAGCACGAATATCCTGCAAATAAATTCAACTGTTATACGAAACGCAATCATTAGGTTGGCCCGTTTTTTACTAACAATAGCTGGGTCATCTTGATATAATAAGTCACTACCTTGGAGTATACCTTTGCCGCCATGTTGGTTGTTCCGCGCGGCAAAGTATAAACCGGAAATCTGTTTTGGGCTGGGGAAGCTTCACTCATAATTGAGTATGTTAAGATCAAAATTCCTGAATCAACAACTTCATAATAACAGCTTTTGTTTGCTATGCTTGTTATTCGTCAATAATATATTGTCTTTTTCTTCTGTATAAGTTATGTTTTTCGCTATTGTATCTCACATTATATGTTTTTGTCATGACACACGTTCAAAGTAATTTGCAGGAAAATTGAAGCTTAATTTTACATCTTCCCAAAATTCAGAAGGAATATGTTCTACTGTGACAATGGTATTTCTGTCCACTAGTGTCGGTGTTCTCTCTCCTACCAGACTTAAATAAAAAGACCCTTTCAGGCTGATTCTAACAAAACTAGACTATCGCTAAACAACTGGTGTTTCCTGATTTAGCCTATATTGTCAGTCGAACAGTTGCAGCCTAGAGGCGTGTTTAGAATAAAACACACCTATGCATTCTAACTTGAGGTCATTAAGCTTTTTAAATCTAAACTGCCAAAAACAGTGTTACATAGTTGAACTAAGTTTTTATTCCAGTGTTGTAAAACTCAAACAAAAATATTGCAACATCGGAAACATATTGTTATAACCGACGCAAGAATTTATAGTCGGCATAAAAAGATGAAACCTTCCAAAGACAATAAAATTTAGTATACCAAAATTTCTTGGTCACTACGCTATATAGATATATTTGATATTACTTTGCCAGTTTTTACTTAGCACTCTTTATTTCATAGAAACGCACAATTTCAGGTGCAATCGTAATCGTTTCCAGTATTGCCGGAATGAAAGCTGTAAGTCAATATATATATATATAGTTTGCTTTGATTTAGTAAATTTGCGAAAAAAAAATAACAAAAAACAAAAATTGCAACGGAAAAAACCTAAAAACGAATAATGATAATTGATGGGAACATGGTATGCCCTTAACCAGTCTCTTACCAATGCCTCCTTCATGGAACACTTAGTTTAGATACATGCCGTTTGAAAGCACATCCGTGGGTAAGGTAAATTTACAAGCTGTTCATCTAGACTAAAACATCCAAACTGGAAATATTCTTTTGGTCAAATAATGATTTACGAATATCTAATCTTACGCAGTTTGCAAATAATTTGTACGAATTTCTCCCTGTCCCATAATGAGGAGAGCGAGGAAAGAAAGAATCAAAATTCAGGTCAACAATATTATGAATTATTTTATATACAAATAAGAAATCCCGAACAGCGTGCCTGTGTTTTAAGCTTTGAAGATTCAACCGTTTGAAAATATCACTATAATCAACGTTTTGTTCAGGTAATCTTCTAGTAAAGAGCCTCTGAACACGTTGTAATAGGTGAATATATACCCAAGTGAGTAGCACATTCAGTAGTAGCCATTACTGAATTACCAAGATAATATTGGGAATTAGGATTGTTATGCCCCATATGCATCACAAAGCATTCTGTCGCAATTTGCAGTTGTTTTTTATTTGCCAAATTTAATACGTTATATATAAATCTGACTGAATATTATCGTAGGTCCCATAAATTTTTTCCATTTAAGTTGTTCAAAAACTTTATCAAAAACATCAATATACATTTAAAATAGCTTTGGACCAAGACACTGCCTTGCGATACTCCAGAGGTAATAGGTGAAACAGCAAATTTAGCGCTAGAAAGTGCAACAAACTATGTACGACTAATGAACTATTCTTTAAACTATTCTAAAATTTCATTAGAAACTCCAATTCTTTTTAGGACTTGAACAATATTAAGATTAGAAATAGTGTCAAAACCCTTTCTTATATCTAAACAAAAGTTATTAATACAAACGTTATTATCAGGTTTTTGGTACTAAGATTTAGGGTATCGATATGCTGAACGATGGTGGAACGCAGTTTATGTAACCCAAAATTATTAGTTATCAGATTATTGGATTCTAAATGCACATCTAAGTGATTACAGATAATCCGCTCCAGAATTGTATACTAGGACGACACAGTAGAACAAAGGTAAGAATAAGTTGAATAATTTTCGCAGCTCTTGAACTTCGGATCGCAGATTCTTAACCTCGGCTGACAACGGGTTGCTATTTGAGATTGATGACACTATCGGCAAGGAAACCTCCATCACTTTGACGGCCCAATGTAGCAGCTGCTTCGAGCGTCGGGCTTTCGGTTGCCGCCACGACGACTTGGACATTCGTGGGAAATCTCTGCAATAAAAGTTGTCGCAGGATGGAGTCATCATTATGGAGTATTTCCACAACTAATTGAATATCATGAGGATCGGTTTAGTTGTAAAACTTGCTATTTTGTTGAGGAAATACTGTGATGACTGATTGAATGTCATGGAGAACGGTTTAGTTTTAAAACTTGCTATTTTGTTGAGGAAATACTGTGATGACTGATTGAATATCATAGAGATCGGTTTAGTTGTAAAACTTGCTATATTGTTGAGGAAACACTGTGATGGCTGATTGAATATCATGGAGATCGATTTAGTTGTAAAACTTGCTATTTTGTTGAGGAAATACTGTGATGACTGATTGAATATCATGGAGATCGATTTAGTTGTAATACTTGCTATTTTGTTGAGGAAATACTATGATGACTGACCGAATATCATGGAGATCGGTTTAGTTGTAAAACTTGCTATTTGTTGAGGAAATACTGTGATGACTGATTGAATATCATGGAGATCGGTTTAGTTGTAAAACTTGCTATTTTGTTGATGAAATACTGTGATGACTGACTGAATATCATGGAGATCAGTTTTGTTGTAAAACTTGCTATTTGTTGAGGAAATACTGTGATGACTGATTGAATATCATGGAGATCGGTTTAGTTGTAAAACTTGCTATTTTGTTGAGGCAATACTGTGATGACTGATTGAATGTCATGGAGAGCGGTTTAGTTGTAAAACTTGCTATTTTGTTGAGGAAATACTGTGATGACTGATTGAATATCATAGAGATCGGTTTAGTTGTAAAACTTGCTATATTGTTGAGTAAACACTGTGATGGCTGATTGAATATCATGGAGATCGATTTAGTTGTAAAACTTGCTATTTTGTTGAGGAAATACTGTGATGACTGATTGAACATCATGGAGATCTGTTTAGTTGTAATACTTGCTATTTTGTTGAGGAAATACTGTGATGACTGACCGAATATCATGGAGATCGATTTAGTTGTAAAACTTGCTATTTTGTTGAGGAAATACTGTGTTGACTGATTGAATATCATGGAGATCGGTTTAGTTGTAAAACTTGCTATTTGTTGAGGAAATACTGTGATGACTGATTGAATATCATGGAGATCGGTTTAGTTGTAAAACTTGCTATTTTGTTGATGAAATATTGTGATGACTGACTGAATATCATGGAGATCAGTTTAGTTGTAAAACTTGCTATTTGTTGAGGAAATACTGTGATGACTGATTGAATATCATGGATATCGGTTTAGTTGTAAAACATACTATTTTGTTTAGGAAACACTGTGATGGCTGATTGAATATCATGGATATCGGTTTAGTTGTAAAACTTACTATTTTGTTTAGGAAACACTGTGATGACTGATTGAATATCATGGAGATCGGTTTAGTTGTAAAACTTGCTATTTTGTTGAGGAAATACTGTGATGACTGATTGAATATCATGAAGATCGGTTTAGCTGTAAAACTTGCTATTTTGTTGACGAAATACTGTGACAGTCCATAAACACCTGAGCTATTTCGTGGGAGGGTGCCTCCTTAAATTTTAAAAAAAATTGATCTTCTGTAGTGGTTATTACAGAAAACGAGCAAGCTACATTTCTTACGTTAGTCAGTATTTGTTTAATATATTTTATATAGACAGAAGTAAAAAATTCATTAAACAAATGTGCTTTATCGCTAAAATTTCTGCCGATTAGATACAATTAGCAGCGGTACTGAATTATGAGAAGCAGACTTAGCTAGACTATAATCCAAAAATTTCGTTTGAAGCCAAAACTGAGGATTGAATTTTCCAATTTATAAAAATCATGTCGTTTCAACCATCTGACTTCAGATGCAGCTGCCTGCCACTTTTTCTTGTTTTAATCACATGGCTTTGTTCTATATCGCATAAAGAGCTCCAATTGGTACTCATTAGCCTTTAGGCGCTGTCCAAGGAGCTTCTCGATGTGCTGACCGACTTAATGATAAAAAATTTTGAATAATTCGTATGTAACATAAATTTCCCTGTATTTGAATTCACTTCATTTTCGTTTAAAATATCACTGTATCGATCTACAGAATTGAAATAATGATAAATAGAAGTGAACTCAGCCAGTTTAAAATTTCTGAAATCACCAATATCAGGAACATTAATAAATAAATGGCCCAATTTTTCCACAAAACCTAAAATGATCTGTACTACAAAAGGGAAAAAGCAAAAACCGATGTCAGATATGAAATTATCATCAATTAAACAAACTAAATATAGTACCAGATATATCTTTTGCTCATGCACAAACCGTGAGAAGCCAAGTTTGATCGGCATCGAAAAAAACAAAACTCTGGATATTGAATAGGATTATTGGAATAATTGAAATTTATTTCAGGATAATCCTTCATTAACAAATTTAAATGCGGTCGCGATATTTGCTAAGTAAGGAACTTAATGCATCAGCAGAGGGACGCTTTGACGCAGTGGGCGTGTGATACAGTAAAATTAAGCGACAAAAAATTTGGGCACTACTCAAAGCAAAAATATCAAATACCCTCACCTCAAAAAAATGAATAGAAACAGCGTATTAAACAAGAATTATATAAATCTTGGAACGATTAGCATAATACCACCATGAGACGCATGTAATCTAACATGGGTTGATGATAGAAAACTAAACAGATTGTCATAATAAACTGGGTTTTAAAAACGATTTGGTAATATCAATAATCTATTCGGGACTTGTTGAACAGGTATAATTCAATTGGTCCAGCGAATCAGCATTCCGAATATCATGTGTATTTAGTACAGAAAATGAAATTAAGTCGGCGGATGATATGTAGAAGTTGTTCTGTTTCCCGAAGATTGTTTGCTAGTAGCAAT
>JASANE010030008.1:0-50889 GCA_030248225.1 Trileptium ribeirensis | reverse complement strand
TGCCAGCAGTTGTATTCAGGTCTGAAAATTATATGTACTCGATACGCTTTCTATTTTGAATGGCACTATCATGGTTTGTTTTCAGCTACAAACGATGTGTATATAGAGGTCTACAGCAGTCGTGTCAGGTCTGAAAAATTATATGTACCTCTATACGCTCTGTATTTTGAATGGCACTATCATGGTTCGTTTTCAGCTGACAAACGAAGTGTATATTAGAGGTCTACAGCAGTCGGATCAGGTCTGAAAATTATATGTACCCGATACGTTTTTTTTTTTTTTTTTTATAAAAAAAAAAAAAAAAAAAAAAAAAAAAAAAAAAAAAAAAAAAAAAAAAAAAAAAAAAAAAAAAAAAAAAATAAAATAAAAAAATCTCTATTTTGAATGGCACTATCATGGTTCGTTTTCAGCTACAAACGAAGTGTATATATAGAGGTCTACAGCAGTCGGGTCAGGTCTGAAAATGATATGTACCCGATACGCTCTCTATTTTGAAAGGCACTATCATGGTTCGTTTTCAGCTACAAACGAAGTGTATATAGAGGTCTACAGCAGTCGGGTCAGGTCTGAAAATTATATGATCCCGATACGCTCTCTATTTGAATGGCACCATCATTGTTCGTTTTCAGCTACAAACGAAGCGCACAGAGAGGTCTACAGCAGTCGGGTCAGGTCTGAAAATTATATGTACCCGATACGCTCTCTATTTTTAATGGCACTATCATGGTTCGTTTTCAGCTACAAACGAAGTGTATATAGAGGTCTACAGCAGTCGGATCAGGTCTGAAAATTATATGTACCCGATACGTTCTCTATTTTGAATGGCACTATCATGGTTCGTTTTCAGCTACAAACGAAGTGATATATAGAGGCTTACAGCAGTCGGGTCAGGTCTTGAAAATTATATGTACCCGATACGCTCTCTATTTTGAATAAGGCACTATCATGGTTCGTTTTCAGCTGCAAATGAAGTGTATATAGAGGTTTATAGCAGTCGGGTCAAGGCTTGAAATTTATATGTACCCGATATGCTCTCTATTTTGAACGGCACTATCATGGTTCGTTTTCAGCTACAAACGAAGTGTATATAGAGGTCTACAGCAGTCCGGTCAGGTCTGAAATTCATATGTACCCGATACACGCTCTATTTTTCTGACTGGCACTATCATGGTTCGTTTTCAGTTACAAATCGAAGCGTATAAGAGGTCTACAGCAGTCGGGTCAGGTTCTGAAGATGATATGTACCCGATATGCTCTCTATTTTGAATGGCACGATCATGGTTCGTTTTCAGCTACAAACGAAAGCGCATAGAGAAGTACTTGAACAGCAGTCGGATCAGGTCTGAAAATTATATGTCCCCGATACGCTCTCTATTTTGAATGGCACTATCATGGTTTGTTTTCAGCGACAAACTAAAGTGTATATCAGCAGAGGTCTACAGCAGTCGGGTCAGGTCTGAAAATTATATGTACCCGATACGCTCTCTATCCTTAACGCCACTATCATGGTTCGTTTTCAGCTACAAACGAAGTGTATATAGAGGTCTACAGCAGTCGGATCAGGTCTGAAAATTATATGTACCCGATACGCTCTTCTGATCTGGAACGGCACTATCATGGTTCGTTTTCAGCTACAAACGAGGTGTATAGAGGTTTACAGCAGTCGGGTCAGGTCTCTCGAAAATTATATGTACCCGATACGCTCTTTATTTTATGAATGGGTCTATCATGGTTCGTTTTCAGCTACAAACGAAGTGTATATAGAGGTCTACAGCAGTCGGATCAGGTCTTAAATTTATATGTACTCGATACGCTTTCTATTTTGAATGGCACGATCGTTCGTTTTTAGCTACAAAAACCAATGCAGAGAGGTCTATAATTGTGTCAGGTCTGAAAATTATATGTACCCGATACGGTCTTGTATTTTGAATGGCACGATCATGGTTCGTTTTCAGCGACAAAGAAAAGCGCGAATAGGCTTGTACAGCAGTCAGTCAGGTCGAATTAAATGTCCTGATACGCTTTCTCATTTTTTCAATGGCACTACTACCCTTGTTCGTTTTCAGCGATTAACGAAGTGTATATAGAGGTCTACAGCAGTCGGATCAGGTCTGAAAATTATATGTACTCGATACGCTATCTATTTTGAATGGCACTATCATGGTTAGTTTTCAGCTACAAACGAAGCGTATAGAGAGGTCTACAGATGTCGGGTCCAGGTCTGAAGATGATATGTAACCGATACGCTCTCTATTTTGAATGGCACTATCATGGTTAGTTTTCAGCTGCAAACGAAGTGTATATAGAGGTCTACAGCAGTCGGATCAGGTCTGAAAATTATATGTACCCGATACGCTCTCTATTTTGAATGGCACTATCATGGTTCGTTTTCAGCTACAAACGAAGTGTATATAGAGGTCTACAGCAGTCGGGTCAGGTCTGAAAATTATATGTACCCGATACGCTCTCTATTTTGAATGGCACTATCATGGTTCGTTTTCAGCGGCAAACGAAGTGTATATAGAGGTCTACAGCAGTCGGGTCAGGTCTGAAATTTATATGTACCCGATACGCTCTCTATTTTGAATGGCACTATCATGGTTCGTTTTCAGCTACAAACGAAGTGTATAGAGGTCTACAGCAGTCGTGTCAGGTCTGAAAATTATATGTACCCGATACGCTCTCTATTTTGAATGGCACTATCATGGTTCGTTTTCAGCTACAAACGAAGTGTATATAGAGGTCTACAGCAGTCGGATCAGGTCTGAAAATTATATGTACTCGATACGCTTTCTATTTTGAATGGCACTATCATGGTTTGTTTTCAGCTACAAACGATGTGTATATAGAGGTCTACAGCAGTCGTGTCAGGTCTGAAAATTATATGTACCCGATACGCTCTGTATTTTGAATGGCACTATCATGGTTCGTTTTCAGCTACAAACGAAGTGTGTATAGAGGTCTACAGCAGTCGAGTCAGGTCTGAAAATTATATGTACCCGATACGCTCTCTATTTTGAATGGCACTATCATGGTTCGTTTTCAGCTACAAACTGAAAGTGGATAGAGAGGTTAACAGCAGTCGGATCAGGTCTGAAAATTATATGTACTCGATACGCTTTCTATTTTGAATGGCACTATCATGGTTTGTTTTCAGCTACAAACGATGTGTATATAGAGGTCTACAGCAGTCGTGTCAGGTCTGAAAATTATATGTACCCGATACGCTCTGTATTTTGAATGGCACTATCATGGTTCGTTTTCAGCTACAAACGAAGTGTATATAGAGGTCTACAGCAGTCGGATCAGGTCTGAAAATTATATGTACCCGATACGTTCTCTATTTTGAATGGCACTATCATGGTTCGTTTTCAGCTACAAACGAAGTGTATATAGAGGTCTACAGCAGTCGGGTCAGGTCTGAAGATGATATGTACCCGATACGCTCTCTATTTTGAATGGCACTATCATGGTTCGTTTTCAGCTACAAACGAAGTGTATATATAGAGGTCTACAGCAGTCGGGTCAGGTCTGAAAATGATATGTACCCGATACGCTCTCTATTTTGAAAGGCACTATCATGGTTCGTTTTCAGCTACAAACGAAGTGTATATAGAGGTCTACAGCAGTCGGGTCAGGTCTGAAAATTATATGTACCCGATACGCTCTCTATTTTAAATGGCACTATCATGGTTCGTTTTCAGCTACAAACGAAGTGTATATAGAGGTCTACAGCAGTCGGATCAGGTCTGAAAATTATATGTACCCGATACGTTCTCTATTTTGAATGGCACTATCATGGTTCGTTTTCAGCTACAAACGAAGTGTATATAGAGGTCTACAGCTGTCGGGTCAGGTCTGAAGATGATATGTACCCGATACGCTCTCTATTTTGAATGGCACTATCATGGTTAGTTTTCAGCTACAAACGAAGTGTATATAGAGGTCTACAGCAGTCGGATCAGGTCTGAAAATTATATGTCCCCGATACGCTCTCTATTTTGAATGGCACTATCATGGTTCGTTTTCAGCGACAAACGAAGTGTATATAGAGGTCTACAGCAGTCGGGTCAGGTCTGAAAATTATATGTACCCGATACGCTCTCTATTTTGAATGGCACTATCATGGTTCGTTTTCAGCGGCAAACGAAGTGTATATAGAGGTCTACAGCAGTCGGGTCAGGTCTGAAAATTATATGTACCCGATACGCTCTCTATTTTGAATGGCACTATCATGGTTCGTTTTCAGCTACAAACGAAGTGTATAGAGGTCTACAGCAGTCGTGTCAGGTCTGAAAATTATATGTACCCGATACGCTCTCTATTTTGAATGGCACTATCATGGTTCGTTTTCAGCTACAAACGAAGTGTATATAGAGGTCTACAGCAGTCGGATCAGGTCTGAAAATTATATGTACTCGATACGCTTTCTATTTTGAATGGCACTATCATGGTTTGTTTTCAGCTACAAACGATGTGTATATAGAGGTCTACAGCAGTCGTGTCAGGTCTGAAAATTATATGTACCCGATACGCTCTGTATTTTGAATGGCACTATCATGGTTCGTTTTCAGCTACAAACGAAGTGTGTATAGAGGTCTACAGCAGTCGAGTCAGGTCTGAAAATTATATGTACCCGATACGCTCTCTATTTTGAATGGCACTATCATGGTTCGTTTTCAGCTACAAACGAAGTGTATATAGAGGTCTACAGCAGTCGGATCAGGTCTGAAAATTATATGTACTCGATACGCTTTCTATTTTGAATGGCACTATCATGGTTTGTTTTCAGCTACAAACGATGTGTATATAGAGGTCTACAGCAGTCGTGTCAGGTCTGAAAATTATATGTACCCGATACGCTCTGTATTTTGAATGGCACTATCATGGTTCGTTTTCAGCTACAAACGAAGTGTATATAGAGGTCTGTAGAACATTTTTGCTGGTTTAACAGTCTCTACCACCCTTACCAAAACCATAATCATTGCGGGGACGATGCAGACTCCTATGTACTCGAGGTTTCCCTGTTCTCGCCGAACGTCTGCTAGGGTTCTAACTATTGACTTTAATAGCCAGTAGTTGAATTCGTTCGCTGTTACGTGTGATAATGTCTTCAAGCTCAAATGTGTCTACGTGCATCGCGAGAACGAACTCTGTGTTAATTTATTGAACGCTCGAAGTATGGTGTCAAATAAAGCCGAAAATGTTATTGCAAAGACGCTCAAGGAACATTTGTATAATAAATTGCTGTTTTATCTGAAACTCGTTTTGTTGACAGTGGAGCCAAGCCTATTTTACAGTGTCCTACTTTTAACCATAATCGTTTGAGCATTGAAAACTGGACACTTGCTGCCCGTGCACATTTTGTTTACCCTCATGTACCAAAGGTTCGTTGTCCTGCTCTATCTGTGGACTGTATATATCGAAATATACGACATGCTGGACTGGTGTTAGCCGCGAATAGATTTCGAATAACGCGGACAAAGTGGCGGAAAAACTTCGGAACAAACGCTGATATCACGTCTCTGTGGACGTCATCAAACTGCCGGAGTAAGTACAGAACAGTAGTGAACTGCACAATCTCGTGAAACATGCTGTGAATCGTGGCAAAGAAGCGTTTCAGAATGGAATTGCAACGCAGCTGATACGAACCATTAGCGTAGAGGATTCTAAAAAGGTCTTTCGCATCGTCTAATCGACAGCTAATACATAATCGAAGGCGAAACCCGACAAGTCTCTGACTTCGTCCGAGCCAAAAGTGCTGGGTAATAAAACCGAGAGAATCGAACCTGGAATGCTGGTTGCAACACTTTGAAGTAGTTTATAACAATGCGTCTACAAAGCAAAGTTTACATGTTACCTCCCAACATTACACTCACTCTGCATGCCTCCCCGTTGCGACCTGTCGATATCGACACACTCCTGCAAATCAGCATTTACAGTAACTCTCCAACTGCCCTCGAAATTGAACATGCTATCAGGGCGTTGAAGGCTAGTAAAGCCCCTGGTGAAGGAAATGACTTCCCATCCGTACTTCTCAAGAATGTGGCCGAAAATTCGTTGAAACACTCACGGAAATTTTTGGTGGAAACTTGTGAGCTTGCCAAAATCGCTAAGTTATGCGGCAATTAATGTAAGATGTGTGCACCCACATGGTAAAATACTTCCAGAATTGATTCTATATATAATGATTTTTTCTACCGCTCATTATGCTAGAATCAAATCAGTCTAAATAATTCTAGGAAGAACAAAAAAGTTACAAAAGTAAGTACAGTAAGTTGTAAGTTTTTGAATGAAAAAAGTGAATGTGACGAACTGCTGCAATGATCGCTCATAACTTTAGACAACTTTCTGCCTTTTTGGGCATTAGTATAAGCAAAAATTTTTGGTTTTTGACCAGAAAGCGAAGCATGCATTTTCATATGTACGCGCATGATTAAATTTTACTATATCCATCCATCCAGTTTTTCCTAAATATCTTCGCTACAAATGAAAATATACTATCTTTGCCATAGGGTCTTTTACATATGATATTTCATTGTTTTCTCCGGGGGCCGCATTGGATCTCTATTGGATTTATCTATGCCACACTCCATGGCGTATGGTAAATCCCGTTTAAAGAAAGTGCCCTCTCCATTTTGTGACCAAATACTACGTTTTTCCGTTATATCTCAAAATACAGGCTTAATATTAAAAGTAAAAAAATTCACATCGCGAGCTAAGAGCAAAAAACATTAAATCGACTTAAGGGTTATCCGCAACTAAGAGGTATGTGATCAAAATGACTAAACATGTCATATCTTTGGACTTATTTACAAATGTTTCAAAAATATTCGACCTACATAAAAACCCAAAACAATTAAGTGGAGTATGGGTTGTCTGGTTCAATAAATCATCACTGTAGAAAACCCTGACTTTACATAAGGATATTTTGTATAATACAAAATGGTGAATATAAAAACCATTCTTGTGTATAATAAAGTTGCTTTACTTTCAGGATCAATCAACGGTGACCGTCAAAGCCGACCTCAATTAACGGATATCGTGGCGTCATATATATAATTATATTCGACACAGCGAGAGCAATCATTAACCTTTTGTTTAATTCTTAACAAAATTTCGTTTTAGCCGCCATAATTTAAAAATACTTAGTCTAAAAGACTGAACAGAAGAGAATGAGATAATGTGGAGATACTCTGTTTAAACCCCTGGAAATATACCCCACCGTCTAGTCAAAAAACAAACATCGACTAAACTAATTTTGAATGATTTGAAAGAAAAGCGCTACATAGTTCCCAAAGCCCCTTGTTGTTGATTCGCGAATAGGTATATAATTTTAATATTAATACTATGTTTGGGTACAATGGTCTGGAAAACAGCTATGGCCCGGAATAGTTTCCGGATAATGTGGCACAAAGATATAGTAGTACATGGTAATCGGACGACGTGTTTGTATAGTTTTTCCACTCAGACAATTACGCGTACATAACCTAAAATCACTGATATCAATTAATATTGAAAACTGAGATGAGAAGATATCGCTTCTGAATGGTGAACGTTACGAACACAGGATTACCAGATGATGTTGATAACGGTCCTGAATCAGCGGGACTGATGAAAAATTTAGTTAGCACTGAGATAGCAATGCAGAGTTAGAAGAAGTTGGTTGCTGCGCTCTGTTGCCAGATCTAGTATCTACGATCAGATATTGTGGTCCGAGCAAAACAACTCAAAACTATGATGTGACTAACCACCAAACTGCTGGAAATTGTAACGACGAAACAAACAATTCTCCATAGCGTTTGTATTCCTCTGGGTGAGATCTACAACTTTGCCGGGTTTTTACAAGGAACGAGAATGACCCCTTACATTCCCCGCAGATACCCGAGATTTTGCCCCCACACGATATTTTTAGCCACGTGTTTTCCGGAACATTAATTTTCAACACGTGTGTTTATGACTTCAGTCGGCACCTTGAAACATGTATATCTTCCTTACGTTGCTATAAGTAGTAACCGGAATTCCGGTTGCCGGCAATTTTTACCGGAATCAAAGTTCCGGCTTCATGTCTTTTGCATATTTGAATGGTGTATTTTATAATAAAACTTTTACATTTCCTGTAAAAATTAGCTAACAAATTAAATCGTAACTAAAACACTTTCTTAATGTTACTTGTATATATAACATAAAAACGAAATATATTCCGTCTTTATGTTTGAAAAGGTATCTGCTTAGCCCTTGTAATTTCCCAACACACATTGATTGACCTTCAATATATATACAGTATAAGGCAAAGGAAATAATGCTAATGAATCAAACAGCATATTTATAATTTCTGAAGTACTACAACGTTCAGGATTTGTTAAATATGGCGATAAGGTACAGTGCGACGGCTCATGCTTAATAACTTGTCACAAACTACTGCCAAATGTGTCGTTATCAGTAAATTCTCAAGTACTTGTCAGACCTCTACATAAGGCAATTTCGAATATTTCACACTGCTCATGATTAACAACAATAATTTACTCGGTGACGGGAACAGGGGCGAACGTTGTTAGTCTGTGTTCATTCGCTATTGTGAGGTTCGAAATTGAGAATCTAGGCCCGGATTAAAGCCAAAATAAGATAATACACCCGCAATATAATCGGAGTAACAGTGCTATAATTTTCAGCTCATATTAACAACTTTTTCTCACAGATGTGTGCATATGGGCCTACTTACTAAGTGGAGGCATAGGGGATGCCGAAAAACTGCAAAATCTTGTAACAACTGCCAAATGTGTCTTTTTCATGTAATTCCGCGATACATGTGATAGTCTTACACAACTTTCGATCGCGAATTTTTTCACCCGGAGCCACAGCCTATCCCAAGGGGCTGAGTCATTTTGAAACCAGCCCGCTTGTAGTTTCATGTTGCAAACTGGAAAATTTACTTCCATAAGGATTTTTTCTGTAATCATACAGAACTTTTTATTAGTAACCCTAGTAACATAACAACGTAAGCTGTACCATACGAAATTTATAAAGCACAACTTGCAAAAAAATATAAATTTCAGAAAAGAATTTTTACTATGTAATGCCTAGTACTTTCCGGAATTTGGTGCTATCGGCGTAAGTACAACTGCATTAATCGTATCAAGCTATCCAACTCGTACGGGAAATCCCATAGCTCATCTATGCACCAAAGTAAATCTAACTAGAAAAAATACCAAAATTTAACATTTATAGACCCATGCAGCGCCTCAAAATGCTAATAACACGCTCAATGTACCATTAAAACAACGAAATCAGCGTGTTTAACCGTAAAATAGCCCTGCTTATTATCCACCCCCACCAAACAAGGGACTCATTAATATTAACTTTTTATTTTGCCTTATAGATAGGACCAGTTTTCGGTACCAGCCAAAAATTGAAGTTATGATTCGAGTTAATTTCGGTTCCGGTTGCTCACTCACTGTATTTGTATTCTATCGTACTTACTGAAGTACTAAGTATATATATAATATGTAAGTAGTATGCAGTGCACAATGTGACTGTACCAGGTGAATTTTTAGGTGTTAGTAAACCTCTAAATGACAGTGAGTAAACAGAACCGAAATTAGCCGGAACCGGAACTGAAACTTTTTGACGGAACCGAAACGTTGTCTTACAATAAGATAAAAATAATACGAAGAATTAATGATCACCTTGTTTATATGGGGTCATTCGGGGCTTAAACGATTGCTTAACAGTATAAACAGTGTAGTTTCTTTTTTAAAGTAAATTCTTTTTTATAAGTTTCATTGTTTTTGGGTATGTCATTACGCCTATAGGTGCTGCATGGGACTACAAATGCTTCAACAACAAAATTGTTACAATTTGACATTTTTCAATTACGTTTTTAGGCCTAGATTTGCCAAAAGATTTTTGGGTAGCCGGATACGTTCAATGCAATTGCACTTACGTCGAAACAAACAATTAGGTAAGTACTATGGCTTTATAGTGTAGTATAAAGTTTAGTTTTTAATTGGCGCTTTTTGTTATTAGGTCAACATGAACAATTCCTACATCATTGTAGGAAAAATATAGCTGGGAATAACTGTAAATGTTTCCCCTGTACCAAAAAAAACAAAAACGCTCCCTTTGAACCATGCGCGGTTTTAAATAGTAAACCATAGCAAATACAATTGAGTCAACTCTCATGGCTAGGACTGTCATATCTGAGGGCGTCTCTTTTGCGCTCATTTTACTCAGAAAGCAAAGCTCTATATAGCTAAGTGCACTGCGTTGTTATTGACTTCACTCTCCAGGTAGGGTTGCATCAAGATGTGTTTTTAATTGAACCCTTAGGATCCTGAAAACACTAAATTGGAAATATCTCATCAACAACTGATGCGATATGTCAACGCCGTGTTCTCAAGGCGTCCGATCTAATCATAGCAGTACCAATGCAGCGGATAAACCCACTTGCCAACAGCACATCCTGTGTCCGTTTATGGGTTTTTCACAACTAATCAGCCGGATTCGGATCGAACAAATTATGCATGCTCTACCAGATCCGACACAACGTGAATATTCTATATATTTGGTGCATGTGAAAATTGGATACGATCTGTGCACGCCGTATCGAAGCAGTTCGGATTGGACACAATGTGACACGCTCTAATATTAACATACATCGGGAAATATTACAAGCCTAAATATTTATTGTCCTAAACAGCAGATCATTACGCTTGCAGTAAGACAATAGGTGACCATTTTCAAAATTTAATCAACTTTAAATGCGTGTTCGCTGATGTATGCTGTAGTATATACCAGATGGCGAGTCAACCCACGATAAATTGCGCGCCTATCGGCATCACTACAACTGGGCAACTTTTACAGTAATAAACACGCTTGAACGAATCAACTTATTTTTTCCAGCTTGGAAATCCTTTATATTCGCAGATTTAACAAATTTAAAGACTGAAACCAACAAAACCGTGCAGATATCGAGAGGAGTTATAGTATCATGCCAAAAAGTATATATTGATCACAGATCGTTCAAATGAACAAATCTCGTCGGTTTTAAAATCCTCGAAAATCTTTATAACCACAAACACAACAAATTATAGCATTAGATTGAAAATCATTGAATCATACACGGATTAAGGGGTGGTCCCATGGGATACAGTACCATTCCGAAAATCTACACACAAAAAATCTTTTCATCGTTGTCAGCATCCTTGAAAACCTTTATAACCACAAATGCAACAATTTATAACATTAGGTTGAATATCACAGAATATTGTGTACTGCTCAAAAAACGGTTTCCTATGGAATAGAGTGTTATTCCAAAAAACTATATTGGGCACAGATGCACTCAACTAAATCACTTGAGTCTTTCCAGGATCATCGAACATATTTATAAATAAAAATGCAATAAGTTATAACAATTTTTTAATTTTATTAGATTTAATTTGTCATTATTTAGAATTAATTTGTCAACAACCCGTAGCATCCGGGTTATCGACACGGTCAGCTCCAATTGAAGTGATCTGCAAAGGCAATCCAAAAATTATTACATTTACTTTACGACGATCATTTCATCCAATCACTGCATAACCTACTTTGCAATATCAGGTCGAGCAGTCGATTCAGTAGCAACATTGACATGAAGTGCTTGAAATAGCTTTTTCTGACAGACAGAATGCATCCCAAATTCTATATGGGACAAAATAGCGACACAGATGCAGAATCATCCTGCAGTGGATACCTGGACATGCGGGTCTGGTGTTCAATGAGATAGCCGACAGAATTGCCAAAGATGTCTCCAACCTACCCCAAGAAGCCATGCCACTAGATTTCTCATCAGCGAAGCTATGTATCCGCCACACAGTCAAAGGCAAGTGGGAAGCAATCAGAAACCCCACAATTGCAATGGCAACGTATGTTCCAGCACAGAAAGAAAATGGCCTAACGAGACGCGAAAAAGTGATACTACCTCAATTGCGGGCGGGAGGAAAATCGATGATACTGAACAGCTACCGCCAATTCCTTACCTGGGATGAAGAATCTCCACACCCGCCGTGGTGTCGTTACTGTCTTAGTGACGATTACACGGTTGAGCACATTTTCAATAAGTGCTCGAAGCTTGCAATGGAAAGATTTGTGTTGTTGTTGAGACACTTCCCTTAACCAAATTCAAAATTTTTTGTCTCAAGATTTTTTTGTATGCAAAATGTCTATTTAAACATTACCACTATTTCTAATGCTAAAACGTCATTTTATAGCGTGATATTACATGCACAGCATGTAAAGATGAATTACATGAAAATATGGAAATATTTAGTATTTTTAAGCAAAATTTATAGCCCCTCATTTTGAAATTTGCACCAAGAATTAACATGGGGCCCCCGAAGTTCCCACCCCACTTTTCATAGGGATGTGGATATGCCAGATTATAAGGTGGGTCAACCCACGACTGCAGAGCGAGCGATATCACTTCGAAAAAGCTACTGCTGTTTATGGCCATAGATACGTTCGAACAAATCAACTCATCATTTTTGCAAGGTTCTAAAATCTTTGCATTCGCCCATTTAACAAATTGCAGCATTAAATTGGAAGTCACAAAATCATGCATAAATGAAAAGGAGTTCAAACGAAATCATGCATGACTTAAGGGTGTCCCATGGGATAAAGTTTCATTCCAAAAAAATACATTGCTCACAAATACATTCACTTCATCGTTTTCGGCATCCTCGAGAACCTTTGTAATAGCACATCCATCAAAATATGATATCACATTGAAAATCGCGAACTCATGCATAATTCTTGGGGAGGGGCTGCCTTTGCATATATACAATAAAATTCCAAAAAGGGTACATCTGTGATAGATACGTTCAAATGATTTACTCAATTGTTTTCAATGTCCGCGACAACCGTTATACCGACCATATTATGCTCATTAACGATTATCTTAAGAATATGATGTAATAAAGGGTTAAAACTAGTCCTTTTTGGACCCAATTTGGTGCCCCTATTTCCTTATCCGCGAGCCTGACAGAAATGTTAGTTAACAAAACTATACGCACATAAAAGATAATCAACATTTTTTGATACGTTTTCGAGATATAACTAAAAACGGATTTTCCCTTGGTCACAAAAACTGAGGAGTACCTCGTTACAGAGGGCCTACCACGCCTCATAGGTCAGACCAGACTAAGCTATCGTATGCAAAAAAACTTATACTCTTTCATTCCTGATATAATTAGAAAAAAATTTGTTGGACGAACACACAGATGGACAGACGGACGTGGTACAATTTATCAGTGCGTAAACAAATAAATAATGCTTGCTCGCTTCTCAAAAAATGTTAAAACATAGCTTACAAGTAGATGTCTTTTGCAATTATTGATAATCTAACAAGCTATGAGACCTTAAAACATAATATATGGACCTAAATGCCCAAATCTAGTATATATGATATAGTGAAGTTTAAACAAAAATATATAGAAATAATTTGGATCTTAGGCTATTAGCGTACGCTGTAATCCGTGACAGATATAAGCGAATGTATTCCCCATTCCACCTACAATACTATCTACCAGTGTATAACTGTGTACTAGTTGTGCATTATGCTTATAAATCATCTTAACAATTCATCCAGTACACTGATTGAGCGATTGATTGACAAAGTCATACTGATTTACACTATAACTTTTTATATCCGAATACGACAAAACATATATAAACTTGTCCATTACTAGTAATGACGAGATCCGGTTACTCATACGCCATTCAATGAATATTTAAATATTAGTGTCAAATACAACCTATATCACTACATGCACGGTAAAACGTTTACAGAAACAACTCAACTAAAGCGCAATTAGGTTAGCCATACGCTGCGGCTGATAAATATAAAACAATTAAAAATAGCATTTCGTTAGGTAATATAATTATGTTTTAAAGTATGTGCGACACCAACAACAAAACCAATGTCTAAAAGCAACAAAACCAGAGTTCAAAATAGGTTGCTTATTGTACAAAGGTCCTATTATTCCTTTAGTCAATGAAAGGGCACCCACAACTAAAAGCCCTCTAAAGTCGGCCGCTGTCCTGCCATGCAATAGTCTTCATTCTATCACGTGGAGGCAGCGACGATATGTAAACATGGAATCAATGCGAGAACTTGTCTAAATTCAAGCCGTTATGCTGCACGATGGCAATAAGCGGAAAATATTGCATGGAATTCTATAAAAGCACAAAAACATTCCACAGTGAAAAGCTCATTTTGCATTACTTGCTTGAATTATATGAAAAGCAATAAACAAAGGCAAATTAATTGCTCATTTTAGAAAATATAAAATAAATTCCAACAACCCGTCTATATTTAGCTCAATTTTTTATGCTGGGCCCAGCGACCAGTAACTTGTAACAAACGGATGTTAAATGGTTTGTATATGATATTTTTCAGTTGAACCCGACGAAGGAAATTTGAAGACGGTGGGATATAGAAAGGAGCCGCTGAAAATTTGCTAATAAATAAAGATTATTACTTTCATTATTCTTAAAACGAATCTAAATCAGAAAAACTTAAATGTGGGATAAGCTAAGAAAACTAAAAAGCCCTATCTACAATGGACTTCCACTAGCTAGATGTCCCGGGGGCATAAGAACTCAAAATCAGCACAAAATGATTCGGGGCGATTTTGTGCCTAAACATCCTGCTTAGCTAAAAGACCCCTACAGCATACTACCACTAAGGCCATTATATTCTGCCTTGAACTTAGATCCTTTGCATATCGATAAGAAAAACGTGAGATACTTAATACAGTCAAACTTTTATGAAATTTTCCCGCTTAATAGTAAAGCCAATTCGTAATTATACATTATCTTTCTTATCTATATTTATGCTATACAATATGCTGGCTAATAAAATTTGTTTCAATTTGCGGAACCTAGCTATGATATTATACATATAAATACACAAACGAAAATTAAATACAATTTTTCTTCTTTTTATGCCAACCTTTAACAGTTTGATGGTCATTCCACCTAATGTATAAGTATATAGAAAACAATATAAACATTAACATTTAAAATTCATGACATGGCCCGCGGTTAGCTGAAGTGAGACCCGCAAAACTGTGCCAGTGTGCCCCGTAAATCGTGCCATTGAGGCCCCCAAACAGTGCAAGCCCCCATAATAACAGCAGTTTAAACCTACACATGATTTGCAGCACTCGAATTCACCAAACATAGCTCAAAAATTTAATTTCATTTTACTTCCGGCCGTCAGGGTTACTTGGGACAATAAATATATAATTTTATATATCATCGTAACCGAAGCTGGGATCGTGCATAAATTAACTCAGTCATTTTGCGGATTGAAGAGCTACGCCCATTTATGCGAAATCCTGGGCTTATGCTTTGGTTTACCCTAAGCCTAGCTGTTAACCAACCAACTGATCCAGCTGGTTTTCACACCATTCGACTAAAATCTATCAATGCGTTTAGGGTCTAAAATTGTTCCAGTAGAAAGAAGGCGTTTCTAACCTAAAAAACAGAAAACACAAATATAGTCATTTTCAGAACCAACTTGTCACGCTGATTTATTGTTATCGCGTATAGTTCAAAGTTCAGCAAACTCCAGATGGAGGCTGACTCGATTTTGTTAAGGAAAGAAAAAACCCTTATTTCCTGTTAAGGTGCGCTATAAGTAAATTTTTGCTTTACTCCATTTAAAAGAGGGTTTTTTCTGGAAAACGGTTGCTTATAACTATCTAGCATTTCTAAATCTCTATTAGGATTTATTTATTTAAAATACTGGACCTCACAAGCAGACTTTAAGACACAATACAATAATGATGACGAAAGTGCAAAATCCTTTGCATGAATACCAGAACATGAGACTACATTCGGCTAAAATGTCAAAGGCACCTTTTAATTTGATGGTAGAAAATCGTTTTGTGTTTTTAGATTGACGAATTGATTTAAGTAGGCTTGTTCAGGGTGGGACATTTTTAATTTATTCGTGGAAGAAATATATTTAAGGCATAAATGTCGTTTTCATTTGGATTGCACGATTGCTCGATCATAAGAGTTCATCTGCGATATGAAATTTCACCGCTTAGTATGTATATTAACACCAATTTCATTTATTTCGCAGATAAAATGATAAATAATAAACTCTTTAATTCACCTCATGTCCGGTTTGAAACTTCATTTCGGGGCTTAATTAGTTTGGGTCGAGCTGGTTGTCGCAGGAAACGTGTCTAGCGAGTGCTATCTGAGTAGACAGTTTGCAATATGGAAAATTCAAACCGATTGGATTCAACACCCCGTGAAAAAAATTGCTTTTAATTAACTGTTTTACTCTTTACATATTGCAGCAGTTCCAGTGTTCCGCTGTTGTGAATTCGCACAGACAAACACTGCTGGCTATATATACAAAATAGATTAAACGCAGAAACAAAGTGCATTGTGCGCGCCGTTTTAATATTAGATGTATTAGACTAATAATTAGCAGATTGATACCCATAACACAGTGACACTACATCGTTGTAACTTAATAAGTTTGTTACACTGAAAATTTAAATCTTTATTGAATCCCACCTACCTACCTTTTATTACCCTTGGTTATGTCCATACATACTAATGTAGCCCGCGTGAGTCCTAACTTAGGCTGGAGTATTTAGAGGATTTTGGAGAATGCACAGTTTGGCCAAATCGAATCACAGTTCAAGAAAGGGTTTTGGGTTCTTATGGGTTTTGAGTGAAGTTTTGATTTTAACATAAAGTTTATTACACCAACTACAGATATACACATGCGTATATATTTGTAAATATCCAAACACCCTTACATTAAAATGTAGAACACGCACGAAATTAACAAATCACACCGATTGTACGATCACGCAAAGCCACAACCCTTGATTCACCGACTGTACGAGCAAAACTTAGGCCCTAAGCTCATATTGCAAGCCTTTAAATAAATTTTTGACACCCTAACTCTAGGAAACCGGTTAGAAACCTAGTTCTGAAATCTCTCTAACCCGTTAGATTTTTTAATATACTTGCTGCCAACCGGGTTACGAATTCTTAGAATTGTAAAATTGGCTCTCTAACATAAGTTTTAATTTTTGCGTTAAAGAAACCCGTTTTATAAAATACTCAGAATCCCAAACTCAAAACAAATTTTAAGGTTTTCAAGAAAATTCAGCAGAAATACACTTACATTATCCGCTAATGTAAGTGTAACAGTTAAGGCACCCAGGGGTTACACTCAAATCCGATAAGTAATCAAACTATAGCCCCGGAACTCAAATTTTAATTTGTTTTACACTCTCTTAATCTTAATAATTTTCAACAATTAAATAAATTCTTATTACCAGACATGACCGAGGGGATGAGGTCCGTAACTCCTTAACAGATATACCAACTGATGCCAAATTTGGTATGTATAATCTACAACATGCCGCATGGCGTTTGGCGTTAAAACCCGAATATGCTCAAACCATCCCCCCTGTCCAGTTTAACACAAATTCTCCAGGTCTTACGAATTATATTTTACTACTTCTGGGAATAAATTTTAACGTTTTAATTCACCGAATACATACCGTATAATACATTGAACCACATATGAACATTATTTGCAACTCATTACACATAATTTTCATACACGAAATACATATTACACACACAATGAATTACAAACATACAAACCTCATGAATAAAACATTAAAATTATATTGTGGATTCATTACATGTATATCCGATTTTCGTTTGTCAATTAAACATAATATACACCCAACATACGGCGCATATAGTAACCAAAAAGAACACATGGATGACGCAAAATTATAAAATTTTCACAGACATTTTTCCAACGTTATTTTTCTCACCGTAAAAAAATAGAAAAGCAATGCAAAAGCAAGGCATCGGTACTGAGATGTGTAGAATTAACAAACAAATCATTAGATCTGGCTAGGATGGTCACAGTACGTCACACTAGTATTGGGGGAGGAGATTATCTTCCCTAAAGATGGACCGTCAGGGCTGCGTCAATCCTCGCTCACCTGACCGCACTTAGGCTTCGTAACATGTACTAGGACCAGTTCTGGCCCTAAGGGATCCCAGCTGCACCACTGTTTTCCTAGCGCGTGGTGCCCGGACAACCCCGGCTTCCACGACTCCTCGGTGATCTATGGGATGACATAAGGGAACCGCTTAGCTTAGCAGGCTGCCGGCGGGTTAACCAGGGTGTTCGGCCTGGCCCCTATATTGGCCCACGTCTCTAGTGGCATGAGGGTCCCCGAGGGAGAGTCAACCCTTAAGCCTGCTCACAGGTAATAAGGCTGACTCGCCTTTCCCTCATATTCCACTTAATCCCCTAAGCGGGTTCCTCCGGTCCCAGTATAGCCTTGGCGAGATTGCCCCGTCGGGGTATCTCTATGAACTATTGTCCCGTTCTTAATCCTAAATTAAAACGGCTGGCCTTACATCTTGGACGGCAACAAAATTTGATTACTTGTTTTAATGTTGGGCCCTGAGGCGGAGGCCCCAGTCCCTTGAGTACCTAGACTTGGGGTCGGATGATCATTGGAAGTTCAAGGACTGGGCTGCGAAGGGTGTCAGACCTGGGTGCTAGAGCGGGCGATACTCGATAATGAGCGATGCAACGCGGTTGTTAAGATTTACGTGGCTACTAGGCGGGCGCAACGTGGGAATAGGTCCAATAACCTAAGCGGGGAATGCGAGGGTACTCGCGCCAGCAAGGCTAAAGGGAGCAATCCTGGTTGATATCGACTTAGGTTCACGGCTGTACTGCTTTTGTCTTCACGCCTGTTACCTAGTTTCCATTAAGCTAAACCTTTTCCAGGGACCTCGATCTATTGACAAATTGTTTCGAGCTGCTTTAGAAATTGCACACGGTTCAACGATTTTACTGTTGATACCCTTCTTCATATTTAACACACTTTAATAATATCGCCCAATTGGGGCGCAACACTGCATTCATATTCAACACTTATATTACAACACTGCTAAATTCGGGTACCCTGCAAGATACCCTGCGGTATAATTTGTAACCCTTCCGACACGCTACTCTAAAGACTTTTGATTGAGTTCTCCAAAATGCGGAATCCCAAAAATTTTGACTGGACTAGCCCGACGAGATATCCGAAACCGATGGGTGCCACGACAATTTTCCGATGGCGATCTCATGTTAATTTGGTCCAAAAACTTTGTAAAATTTCGACGGCGACTGGAGCGGCCAGTGAAAGGCTCGACTAATTTCGACTCACTCCCAGAGGGCTCCGGGAGTCGGTACCGACGTGGACTCTCCCCGTAGTTGCACGGTTAGAGAAACCACATCCCACCAAAGCGCAATGCAATTTAGCTCACCGTCAGCTCCAGTCCCCGTTTCGCTCTATGCTCAACTAATGAGCCTTCTCAAAATTTGTCACGTTCGGGTCCGCAGTCGTTTGCATCGCATTTTAACCATGAACGAAAGAATCAGCGAACGAATGGGGATTCGACGCTGCTGCTCGGTTTCAAACAATTGGGGACAACGCGTGTCACCCGAGGATGCAAACGGCTACGTCCTTAGTATTGTTCTCTTCACCACCCTTAAATTTAGGCCAAGACCTGGTTAGAGAAATTTTGGTCCCTGTCACGTAGAACACAACTATTGTCACTGAATTTTCCTTAGCCTAGAAATTTTCTGCAATGCCTTTTGATTAAATTTAACAATTTTGATCACTCCTCGGACCTGCGAAAGCAAAAAAACGTCCGAGGAGCGGGGAACCAGTCGAAACATGGACAATTGAAATTTGAAACAACTTTCTGTGCGCTTTGCGAATTTTGGCGAGGTCCGACCTTTACGGGCGCGCGGAGCGTCCTTCCGACGCTCCAACGTCCGCAAGGGCGTGCCTTACGTGGTTGTGAAAATCCTAATCCCAGGGGAGGCTCTCCACCGTAGGGGTACGGCGAGAAACCCACCCTGGTAAGTCCAAAAACGAAGCAAGAGAAAACGCATAAACCTTAAATGGCGACAACCGCCAAAATAAACTGCAAATGTGCGACTGGCTCCGATCGGGGAATCGGGCTCAGCTCTTTTATACCTAACTTAAACCCCCCTTTCTATTTCTATCGTCTAGGCCGATAACCAGATGGCTCGTTTCAAATTCAAATTTATAAAACAACGGGCAAAACCAGCACAGAAAAATATACATATATCGCCGTACAACCACTGCAAACAAAACGACAACTTGGCAAGGAACGAAATAAGCCGCCATAGACATAACCGCCACATTGGCAACACTGTCGCGATAAATACATTGTCAAGCCCCTGGTCACTGATAGCTGTACAGCCCGGTTGGCACACATATCGGACAACGGCGTAAACAACCTAAACCTCGCGCTGGTCGGCGCGAGGTTTTCAAAATAAAAGAATATATCAGCGCTTCAGGCGCTTTTTGGTGTGTTTAAATTTTGTTGTTGTTTTGCTTATATTTCAGGAACGGAAGGGAGCAGGCGGCCGGGGGCGGGATCATATCCATGCCCTGGCTGGTCGCCTGCTTATGAAAACCGCAAAATTTTTGTAACCCCCATAGGAAGGCAGAAGAGGCAGAAGAATTCGTGCACGATAGGAGAATTTCGGGTCCCAATTGAGTTAGGGGAATCATGTGGAGATCAGTTGGGGCGGGGGGCCCCGGTTGTCAGTGGGATAGTTAATATAAGACCTGATTAAGGTGTAGGGCTCGAAAAATCGGGAAGTTTTGGTTTAGGATGTGGTGATCTGGGGTCCCAATGTTTGAGAGTTTAAACGCGGGATTGGGGGTCCACAAGTACTTACCGGTTAGGGTCAGGTTGACCCGACCGCGTGATTTTGAATCCCTATAGAGTCCTAATGATAATTTGATGTCCTCCTTTTTGTTTGAGATCTATAAAAACCCCCAAAATTTGAATTTTCTTACACCCCTTTGAGAAATGAAAATTCTTGGTCCTACTAAATCAATTTCGTCATTCTTCCCATGTATTCGAGACATCCTTTAGAACATATACGAAATACAATGGTGATAAAATAACTGTCCAAATTCCCGGCGTGTCAGGATAGATCTTCCCCGGTCCCAACACATCAGAAAGCTCAAAAACGCATTTTGCCATGATGGTTTCGCACAACACCCCGACCCATCCTGACACCCGGACGCGTACACGGTATGCATTAAAGCAAATAGCAAGTACATATATGTGTTACGGCCCACGGATACGCACCGGAATCGACCTTGGGGCACCTAATCTGCCAACTTGTTAAATTCGATTGTGATGAGTTGCGAGGTCTCTCCCCTTGTCCCCGGCCGATCCGATTACGCACCCGTGCCGCTTCCCAATGAGAATCAGACATATATAATGGTACATCAATATTATGCACAATACAATAGTAGTCCCGGATCGATCGGACACCTCCGTAGTAGAATTTTGATTCAATTTTGGTGCGAATTCCCCCCCCCCCGCGCACCTCGGGCTGGTGGAGCGTGATTATACAATTGTACGATACAATACAGTATTTATTTTATTCAATACAATAATAAACAACACGTCACTAAATCCCTAGATCACGCTCCACCGGTATCCGATCGCCCTTTTATCCGTTAAGTTTTAAGCCCTTTTGGCCTGGTTTCGAATGTTTAGAGTTTGGTATAAAAACTCCGGCTGTTACAACATACCCCCTCTTCCTCGCGGCGAAGCGACCGGTATCTTTGCCCCAAAGTCGGGAAAAGTCAAGAAAAAATAGACAAAAATGATGAAATAAGCACAAATAGTGGAAAATTGGCAAAAAATTGAGGGAAAATTAGCAGAAATCGTGGAAAATTCGACAGAAATTTGGAAAAAGTTTTTAGTTCCCAAAAATTTCAAAATTGAATCCCCTCTGACGACGAGCCTCTGTCGAACAGCTCATGCTTGCTGCCTCCGACATAATTGCAATCCCCTCTGTGAGCTTGGACCTTAACCACGTTTGGATATGTCCTAAAATAAATGAGGGACACTGGCGGCTCAAATTAAAAGTAATTCCAGTCGGTTCCAAGTCATAATCTTGTGGAGATTGAAAGATAGCTCATAGATGTCGAAGGTTCGTTGGCTTGGCGCAAGGGGGTACATCGCCTCGCAGAAAAAGGGGGAGATTTTCTGGTGTAATCTTCGGGGCCGGCAAAATTTCCGACATTTTTTGAAACACAAAATTTACCCGCCGATTTTTTCCAGTTTGCGAGAATTTTTCATCTTTCTACTATTTACCATTTTCACGCCGATTTTCCACTATACACCCTATTTTTGCTAATTTTCGCAAAATGGTACGCAAGCTTTCGGCTCCCGGTGAGGCGGGCGATGGTCTAGGTGCGGAAACTTCAGAGGGTAATCAGGGTTTGAGGGGGTTCGACCCTTAGTTAGTGTAACCATTTACTTGCCCTCTTGATATCTGTGTTATTACTGAAGTATTACACAGCTAATTGTATGAAATTCCTTTTAGATATGTTTTGTTTCTTGTTATACTTTCGTTATTTTTTGATATGGTCTTATTGGTGGGTGGTAGAGGACGAAAGAGTGTGAAAATCTGTTGAAAGTGTCGTTATATATACATTGAATTCGGCAGTTTTAATTTCGTCTTTTCTATTGCATTACACGAGCTCTTGGCAATAGCGATCAAGTTTACGAATCTAGGGAACTTGCTAGATCGTGAACGGGGACAATTTACTGCTAGTCTGATAGTGTCTTGGTTTACGAACAGATTGGATCTAATGGTTTAGCTTAATGTGATCGTGATCACGAGGCTATAGCGTGTTGACACAGCGTATATCGGTAGGCAATTACGTAGCGCAAATAGATCAGGTGCAATATTGATACTCATAAACTATCCTATTAGCAGCACAATTAGTATCTCGGTTTAAAAATATTTCTAATGTGACTCAAAATTGGAACCTCTATTTTGAGATGCCTGCGTAGTTTAGTAAATTGTGGGAAGATATTGAGCTTATCGTGGGCAAGTGAGGGGGAAGGCATCGGCTTATGGCCAACCACGTTTTACGTAGCTGGGCGAAAGGGCTGCTTACCGTGGAGTTGTGTGATGGTGCCAGCAGCGCTCCGGGTATACGACTCTTGGTTCTCCAAACCTCTCCGATATTATTCATGGGCCTCTGCTCCTCAGCTGAACTGGGGTTTCGCACAATTGAACAGGTTGCTAATAAAGTATATACTGTAACCTTCAGAAAACATCAAAACTGCCTCGTAAGGTCAGATAGGGCTATTTGAAACGAACAGTGCAACGCTTGCACTTAAACTCATGATTCCTGGTTTTAACTTTCTTAACCACAAGCGTCTTGCCATGGTGGATAGACAAAAGGTAGGTAAAGCTAACTCTGTAGTAAAGTTTTCATTGGCACACTCGCCGCAGTGGCGCAAACTGTCTCTTGTGTTACAATTAGCCCTTAAAAATTGCGCTATTGAGGGTAGTTGTTTTGCTAAAACTCAACGGAAGTTTTTAATTAAGATGATTAACAATTAAGCTGTCGCGTCGTATGTACGTTTTGTAAATTTTTCTATCTACACACATAAGTATTTCTTACGTATCAAAAATAGCACCACAAATATAGTGGTGCGGGTTTATTTGAAACTGGGCTCTCCAAATTGGAGAGGGCGTGGCATTTTCAAGTGCGCCCTGGCAAAAAACCGAGTGCTCCACGGTTCGTGCCACCTGGCAAAATATTGGGCTCCCCGTTTCATCGCCTTTTGGTAAATTTTTCTGTTTCCACTTGCTAAAAACACCCAAAAGTACATAAATTTTGATCAAACTTTGTTCTATAAGTCCATACTGAAGCCAGAAATTTCACAAAATCTGTTAAAATTTGCTTCAAAGTCGCTTTTTCGTAAATTCCATTGAAATTTTACGCTGAATTTATAACACACTTGTATATTCTAAGACTTTTGGTTTAATACAAAAATTGCAATATAGATACATAAGCATGGGACTGCAGGCTTCGAGCAACTTTTTGATTTTGCACACCCCGAAAAACGAAAAAACCCCTGATCGGCAGATAAACAATTATGCAGAAAGGATACAAGAAATGGCATTGAACCAACTACTATGTAAATCCAATGGCGGTAATCTGTTAATGCTGGTGCTACGTTACGCCAAATTTATTTCAAATCAATGTAGGAGATAATGGAAGTGGCCATCCAGATCAGGAAATAACATCGATGGGACAAATAGGCACAATTTACGGTACAAATGGGACATGCAACATATACAACGGCGTTCCATAATACAGGTCAAGCAACAAAACATCAACACAAGGACCAAATTCGATAATGAGGTCAATCTCTAGTGAAATGTATGGTCAATATACAACAACATAGTAGCACCGCGATATGGACAATTACCGTTTATGGGAAACGTTTTGATCTTCAAGCCGGGTATTACCTTGGCTTATGCAACGTCATATCGTTTACCGACTGCCACGAAAAGATCGACCCCAACAAACGGAGCCTTGGGAAATCTAGATAGTAGGTCCTCCTAACTTTCGACGCTCAGTATTCGAAATGTATCACACCTAAAAGTAATTTAGACATCTTGGACTTTAAAAATTGTGGTTACAAATGCCTAGCATGACGTGTGATATTCGGCAATACAGAGAAGAACGCATCCGCTGCGCACGACTTCGACATTGTCCAAAACGACGACTCCATCTCCAAATGATCAAAGTCCTAGCTCCCTGGCCTCTCCGCAGGACCAAAATTTAACGAGGGGGGGTTTGGAACTAACGATGCAACTGAAAATACCTAGTGAAAACCGTACCCCCAAATCAGCTGGGTGTTTGTAATTGGATTTTTCGTGTTTTCCAAGTACATACATGTATATCGTTTTTTGTTGCATAATAGCTATTTGAGCATTGAAAATGTGTATTTCTGCAGGCCGCACTTCATTTTATTTAAAGTTTTGTCATAAGTAGTCGATATATAAGGTGTATTATTGAGTTTTGTTTTAATGGTTTTTTGTTAAGACGATCATTTTTGTGTCACCTCAAAATATATGGGTATTGATGTTATTGGTTACCCGTCTCCGACACAACACGGCAATAAGTGCATTATATACATGTTACGAAATGGCCTAAAGCTTTACAGTACCCGACCATACCTCGAAAAACCAAATTGTTTGTAGAATGAATCGTATGTCGATAAGGAATTTCTCGACTGATCTACCAAGGTCACTGATTTATCTGAAGTCAACGAATTATTGGAAGGTTGGAACCAAACCCTGAAGGCCATGTGAAGCCTACGACGGAATAGAACCCGATAATTGGGATGAATTCTTGGAACTCTTTTCCTTAGCCTACCGAACTTCAGTCCAAGCCTCAGCCGGTCAGACACCATGCTTCTTGCAACATGGTCGCCATCCTGATTTACCCGCTGAAGACGAAGGTTATGCAGCCTAACATATAGAAAAACTTTAGCACAACAATGGTATAAGCGAAAAAAGGAAAATTCAACAATTGCTACCTAGTCCTTATGAAGAACCCCTGAAGTCAACTAATGGCCCTTACAGCAGTGTCTGTCATCATGAATTCGACCGAATGTTCCACGTTATCGCAGTCAAATTACCGAATATCCTGTTGGTTAAGTCGGTAGCGCAACTTAACACCCTAAATGGTATAATTGAACGGTGTTCAGACATTTTGGCGGCGACCCTAAAGGGTGTGCTAGCTATAAAGTAAAGCTTCGCCGCGTTCGAAAAGAAGGGGGTTGCACAATATTGCACCGGAGGATTATTACTGAGGAATATACACAAAGGGTCATGGAAGGAAGACGATGTAACTGGCATTGCGATCAAGTAAATTTTTTTGCAACCGATGCTTCCAACGGTTCCACAAAGCATGTGTCGGATTGAATGACGATCCGGTCGAAGTACTGTGATATTTGTCCACCATGTCTCAAGCTGTGTACAGCACGCGCACACATCCTGCTTGGAGCAACACACCATAGTATATATGAAGCCAAACGTTAAGTTCTCCTGTATTAGAAGCATGTTAACATGATCTCAAATACTGTTGTTATATTTATACATTGTTGTAAATTCTTTTAGCTTCTGATTCATTGCCCCGACCTGCCCAAGATTCGCTCAGTTGTTTTTCTATTGTTGAGGCATCTGGATCAAAATGATATGTAAATGATGTAGACGCAGATTCCTTTATCGGAGAATTACAGACATTTCCTTGCAGAAAGATTGCTGCTGACAATTTGAAGCATTATTTTGTCTTTTTAGTTTGGAATACGAATCGAAATAGTTTGGAGTAATACATCTACATTTATGGAGTGCAATATGCAGTAATAACATATGCTACAATACTTAAGGAAACACTTCGATATAACGTGATAGACCCTAAAGGTATAAAAACGTATATATAATTCCAATTGTTGTGCAAATTCATAGCTTTAACTAAGTTGGAGCTGTAGATCACAATCCGCACAGTTCTTCATTGCATCTAACCGTTAATCATTCTACAGAAGCTCTTTGTAATATAGCTGGTAAGCAGAAAAATAACATAAACAAGACGAGGCGGCCATTTTCTAAACGCTAGTTGTTGTAGTGCCGTTTGCGCCTGATTTCAATTCGTGCACAATTATGTATCGATCACCGATAACCTGTGTACTCAGAAGAATCCATTTTCATGAAATTTTAAAGAAGTTTCTTTGAATTTTACTCCAACAGATAATCTTTGTAATATTCGAATAACTATTCCTTGAAATTTCAAAGATAAAGCTTAATAAGCCAATTTAATAAACTTAATGAGTTAATCTGGTGCAAAATTGGAATAAACTTCTTTTAAATTTTATGAAAATGGATTTTGAGTGTGGAATATATGCTTGTCGTTTAGAGTTCTAGTCGTTCATATTGCTTGTCGAACATCATTGCCATGCTTTCATCTAAAATTATGGTTTTTTCTACTTTGAACTTCAGCTTTTTGTATGAACACAAAAAAAGATAATAATAATATTATGCTGTATGAGTTAAGAGAGTTGTAGCGTAAATGTGTTGATATTTTGTTACAGTACGGCTGCGTGTTAGTTTACATGTGCATTCCGTATTGAATATTTAAGCTTAATGTTATTAATGTTTTAAAAAGTTAACTTTTAACAAATCTTATTTCCCCATGACCAATGTCTATTAACTATGGCTGAACTTAAACTTCATCATGTTTTATTGGATTGCCTTTTGACGTTTCTGGGTAAGTGATTAAAATGCGATTTTTAAACTATTTGGATAGTTTAAAATGACCTTTGGTATGGTTAAAACCTTCTAAATGGTTAAAACCTTTTATAGTCACGCTTAGTATTGTAGTTTGCACCAATTACCTAGAGGTATTGCTGCACGGAGAGCTATCTTTGGACATAAACCTGTTTCATCTGTTCCGTCACTATTAAATACAAACATATGTTGCTTGAAATAACATGAAATTTGGTATATGCTATGATGATTTTCTGTAAATCTCTAGTAGTACAAATTTCTTTCAAGAAAAAAAGAAACCACGTTACGAAAACATTCTGAGAACGTAAATGCAAAAACCTGTTTTATTAAACTGAAAATGCGGATATATCGAAAACACATAGGGCACCGAACCACTGTATAAAGCAGGTTTTTTCAATGTTTGCTCATTTCATTTGGCCTCTTACTCACTAGAGCAAGAAAAATGATGAGCACTTTTCGCGCACATGAACTTTTATTCAGTAGATAAAATAACAAAAAAAAACAAGTGACACACACGGTAGTAAGTGAGTGCTATTTTTTGCTAAATATAGTTGTGTTGTGTAACGTTGTGTTGCCATGGGAAAATCTCTTCGTGTGAAGCTTATTGTCTTATGTCGTGGCTATAACCGCTACATGTCATGAACTACGGTGGGAACCATTCCGGTGTGAAAGTGTATGCCTTGCGTCATCTGTTTATCATGTTTGTAATATGTATGAGTTGTGTGTTTTGTTTACTACATACCTATATTTTGCGCGTTTACAACTGTGTACTTTGTGAGTGGTTTTTTATATGTGTGAAGTTATTTGTCGTCCTCATTTCGTGTGAACCGGGTGTAATTGATTGTAAAATGCTTTCGTTTATAAGTTGTTTGTTTTGTGTATTATGTGCGAGTCGTATGTAATATGTGTACTTGCCAAAAAATCGCAATAGTTTTGGGATTACAATTTTCCCATCACATTAAAATAAATCTTTTAAGAACTATAGAAATCGTGTTAAACTAGACAAGGGAGATGGCTTGGGCATATGTGGATTTTGATGCCAAATGTCATAGGGCACGTTGTAGATTATACATACCAAATTTGACATCATTTGGTCCAACCGTTAAGGAGTTACGCACCTCATCCCTCGGTCATTTCTGGTAATAACAATTTATTTAATTCTTGAAAATTTTAACTTTAAGAGAGTATAAAATGACTTAAAATTTTACAATTTGTGTGCCTGGGCTATAGTTTAGTTACTTATCTGATTTGAGTGTAGCCCCTGGGTGCCTTAACTATTACACTTACATTAGCGGATATGTAAGTGTGTTTCTGCTAAATTTTCTTGACAATTATAAATTTTGTTGTGATTTAGGGATTCTGAGAATTTCTTAAAAAGGGGTTCTCTAACGCAAAAATTAAAATTTATGTTAGATATATAGCGAATTTTACAATTCTAAGAATTAACAACCCGGTTCAACAATTATAATAAAAATTAACGGATTAGATAGATTTCAGAACTATGTTTCTTTTGAGTTGCCAGAAATCGGGTTTAGAAAGTTTATTTAAGCAGTTGTGCAGATAGATCGGGGCCTCAGTCGGCGTCAGAAGCTGCGCAATTAAGGTGAGTACGGTTCAGTCGTTTATGTTTCGAATTTGCTTAGTGTTTACTTGTATTGTACTCAGAAAAATAAAAGATATCATCTGTTTTAAGTGGTGACACATTAAGGCCTTAGAGATAAGAAATAAAGCATTGGATATCTTGGTGGAGAATCTTGGGTGAATATTTGGTGTAGTTCGTGTGTAATCTATGGCGGGGCTAATCAGCCCTATGACCACGTAGATTACAGTTGCTTAATCAAGAGACTTTATTAACTGTATATAAAAGCTTATTTATGAATGTCGGTAAGACTGTTTAAGAAGGAATCTACCAATCCCAAATCCAACATTTTAAAAAACTAGAACCGATAAAGGTTTACGTGTCACTGCCACGTGAATGATTCCACTTTGTGTGTATAACGGCACGGGTTCAAAGCGCAGTTTGGTTTGTACGTAAAAAGGAATTGGTGTAACATAATTTTTATAAAAAGCGATTCCACGAGGCTACTTGTGGCTCCAGGCAAACGGGTGTTAATGGACTCTCGTGATACCCGAAATGCACTATGTGACATATCTGTTTGATATTGGATCATCTAACTGCAGGGCTTCACTAGGCGTTATTAGGGTGGTTACATATGTTCAGTGATTATATATAAAAGGGATCAAAAATGGGTCCATTACACTTGAAATACTAAAAGGTCATATGTCTATAATCAGTAATATTGAGCACGTTTTGTAGAACGATTTATGCACTATCTAGCTGCGCATTATGCATCAATACAGCTGTTACTTATGTTCTAGTATTAGGTAAAATTGGGCCATTGAGACCTTAATTACATGAAAACATCTCTGTGTTCATAACCGATAAAAATATATTGGTGATATTGAATTATTTTTTGAGTGAGTCGAGTTCTTTGTAGCTGTACGTATAATTATCCTGGTTATTTATTAAGTTTAGATAAAAATGGAATTTAAAACAGTGCCATATGATTCAAAAGACAAGAAAGATATCACATCTGTATAACCGATAAATATAAAATATGTCTGCAGAATGATTTAAGTTCTATTTTAGTGCACGTTACACTGTTGTTACGATGGTTATGTATGTTCCAGAATTAGGTAAAATTGTGTTTTGGAATGGGCCATAAATCCGAAATACACGACAACGCCATACCCTTGATTAAGATTTATGGGTAATATTTCTCTAATTTTCTTGAGCGAGTGAAGTTTTATCTATCTGTATATGGTCGTTACTCTATGCTTGGGACTTCATTGATTTTAAAATGGTTTGACCATACCGAAATTGCATCAAAATTTTTGTCTCGTCGCCGGTGGTCATACTATATGAGTGAAATCCAGTTCTTTTTGTATAGCGAACTAATCAATCAACCTTGGACCTGAGTGGCGTTGCGGTTTGTTGCATAGCAGTACAAACTTTTAATTTTGGTGAACATAAGTTTGTTAAGAGCGTCCTATATATTGTGTATATCCAGAAATGTGATGTGCGAAACAAACGAGTTACGTTAACTTGGCCATGACTATTGTCTAGTAGATGTAATTACTGTCGTGAATATTTTGCAGCATGGCTTCCTGTGATTATAATGAAGGCGGCAGCCGTGCCAGCCAATCGCGGTTTCTTCTGCGATGACGATTCGCTTCGATATCCATATAGAACATCAACAGTGCGGCCGCTGGTATTGTATATCGTCGGATATGGAATAGCTGTTATCTCAGTATGCAGGTGTTAAATATTATTATCAGATGTAATGCTTCATGTTAAATATTACAAATATATAATATTGTCTACGTATTTGCATAAATTTATAATTATTTTATGTAGAATTTTAAGCAAGCGTTTGTCGTGTACAGCAGTAAGGCAAACGGGAATTTGTATTGTATTAACGTATACAGTTATGGTTAGAAACAAGATCACTGCGTTCTCAAATCATTGAATTCTGAAGAATTTGCTTTGGTCAGAACTGTGAAATTTGGCGGCGTCTGTTTGTGGTTTTTAGTGTGACACGCATAAGTCAACTTTGGTTTGGCTGATTCATTCGCACGATACCTCATTTGAAAGTTTGAAACCTCTATTTGTGCTCTTTATTTAGGCCCGAAACCCGATTCCGACATCTTCCCCCAAATGTGCTCGGGACTTGTCCTGATGTGTCCCACAAAATAACTCTACTTAATGTAACTGTGTACTGGTTTAGATATCTGAGTCAAATTGGACTCATTTTGCAGAGCTAATAAATCTTTAAAATACTGTAGATAATTCTTGGCTACGATGGTGTATTAAGATGCATGATTAAGGTCAAAAGGGTTCTCAAATGCACTTTTTAGACCAAAAATACACGATAATGGTAATATCTTCACAACCACTCAAGTTATATGGGTGTGTTTGGTGACATTTTGTAGACCAACTTATTCTCTATATAGCTGGTAATAGTTTGCTGATATTATCTTTGCTGTATAGTTTGATCAAAAATGTTTTCAATGGCCCGTGGGACACAAAATATATACACCAAAATGGAAATATCTCTGCTAACGCTCGAGCCATAGGTGTTTTTGGTATCATTTTGCAGAGCATTTTATGTTATACGTGTCTGCTAATGGTGAGTTGTTATCATTATTCGCTCTGCAGGATGGGGTCAAAATGTTTCTAATAGGTCTATGGGACCCAGAATAGCCGAAAATAATAATTTCTCTTTAACCGCTATATAGAAGTTTTTGGCCTCATTTTTTAGACCACTTCATCAATCAGCTATATATACTTGCACATTGTAACCACAACAATCGGGATATATCTTCTCAATTACTCAAGTAACATGCTGATATTCGGTGGCTTATAGCTGTTTACATATCTCTATGTTACATATTTAACACTTAGAATTCACCGTTTTGGCGACAAGAGAAGCTGCTACTTCACCATCAATTCTCGAATAACAATAATTGATCAGCTGTTAGCTGAACTGTTCATGAATTTTTCGTGTGCCGTACCCGAATTTTTTTTTATTTCTATCCGTAGCTATATTTTAAGTTTCTAAAATTTTCCAACGTGTATTAGTGCTTAAAAGGTTGCATGGTGAATTTTGGATTTTTATTTGAGCATAATGTAATTGTAACAACAACTATATCCAATTATAGATAAAACTTATAGTGTTTTATTGGATAGAGAACTGATAAATTAAACTGTTCAAAGTAAACTTTGTCATTATATTGTTTGATGGTTCATAACTAACATTAAGCATTTGTTAGCTTTTGTCGTCTACGCGTTAGATTTATCAATAAAATATAACATTATCTTTAGCTGTTGCAAGTATGTTTAGCTTTAGTTTAAGTGCGAGGAAATTTCGCCATCTTACCCCAAAGTTGTATTCGACATAAGAAACATGATTTATATTGCGTATATTTAACGCAATATTTTAAAGCTTGTTTTTCCTGTTTCAGATAGTATCAGTGGAAGCATATCGAACGTTGCATTATGAACAAAGGAAACATGGGCGCGCTGTTGAGCCTCATCATACATTACGTGCTCGTCCGTTGCATCCGTTTTTGTCAAGGGTTTATATTTACTTAGGTATCTAAAAGCTATTTTACCGAAATTGGGAATTCTTGCTTGCTTGTAAATGAGTATCTTTTGAAAAAATTTTTTGACGAGTGTACTAAAAGCGAAGCGATGGGAGCTAGTAACAACGGATAGCAAAAAATCACTGTAACACTCTATATCCTGCATTTTTCACTAAGTAGAAGTGTTTTAGTTTTCTACGCGTTTATGTTGCTGCGAGTTTGGCTTCTGCACAGAGGGGGAGACGGTCCAGGATTTTCAAGTTTCTCCAGGATAAAGGTCGTGCCCTCAAGTAAATCCTTTCTTTAACAAAACGGTCTTAAGATTCTCTAATATTGTTGCATTTATCTCTATTATTCAAGATGAGTTCCTGAATAAGCGAATTTTTTTGTTTCTTGTTGAAATACGCATTTTGATTAAATATGCAAAAGAGACAACTACGTTCATCTTGTAAATTCATGCAAAACGCATTAAAACGCAATTGTGTGTGAAATCCCCAGTTAACCTGAAAGAGTTATCTGAAGAATATTCCCCATATATTTCCGGTTTTTCTAAGTTACAGCTGGAAGCTGTCACTACGTGCTCCCAGGTACTATCTTGGTCCCGTGAAGCGGCCAGCGGTTTTCTTTCATAAGAAAGAGCATGTAAGCTTTTGTATATTACTCCTCAGAATTCAAATGGAAAAGAGAAATATTACGGATTAAATTTCGGTGATGGTTACCTAACACCAACATAGATTGGATAGCAAGCAAAGCTTGGCATATTATTCTGATTATGTTTGTTTTGGATTTAGATCGTGTTGTAGGTCAGGCTGTAGTACCCAATTTTCAGTGTACGTAATTTTTCTATTGCAGATTCTAACCGGTTTACAGTAATTACCTCCACAGAAGACAAATCGTTGTAGCGTGTTTGAGGCATAATGGCTTCTTGATACAGTATAGGATAAGTCAATATTTTCAGCCATCGATTCAATCTGCCGCATGGTACATCATTAAAATTCCTATTATCTTTTTGAAGTGTGTACCTACGAAGTATGTATGCCATTTATCGGAATATTTATGTCTTATTATCTAATTATATCAATTTATTATTTAGGGTATCTTATTCTTGGTGGTGCATTTACGGCGGTCATTACAAACGTGGCGAAATTTACAATTGGGCGCCTTCGACCTCATTTCATTGAAGTTTGCCGGCCGAATATGACTCTTCATCAACGCGATTGCAGTCTTGGTATCTATATTACAAATTTCACTTGTACCGGTAAAAATGAGCATCATGTTGACGATGTGAGGTAATTTGTAGCAAAAGGTCATTTTGAAAAATTCGCCTGAAAACACTACGCTCGTTCATACTTTTCCACTTAACGTTGTATGATGTAAAGGTTTTTGGCTTGCCCGTAAATGTTTGTTGGGGTATATTAGCTTGAATCCAATCTGATTAGAGTATAATTCCTGTTTTAGTTTCATTAGTGTCAGTAAGTTGTCCTGGTACCTGGTACGCATCAAGTCACCGGTGCAGACAGGATTGCCAGAAATAGCTTACTTCTGGGGATTCACCTAATATCTTTGAGAGATACACTAGAAGCTATTGTATACAACGGTAAGTGCAAAACTGTGACTGAGTGTTATTTGTCAGAGATAGTTTTTCATTAGGAACGCATGTATGCAATAATATTGCGGTGTTAATTTATAAGCTAGCGTCTCGCAAGCAAGGGTGAAACGGGGCTAGCGTGGTGTGATTTTTAAGTTATTTTGTTTAATCACCTGTAACAGGCTGTTTTTAATGTATATACCACCATAAAACCTCTTGAACCCTGAATACATTGAAAATCCTAGATCTCGTCGACTCTAAACCTATCGAAAAAAATTGATAACGCATCATGTATTTGCGCTGATCTCTAGGTAACCAAACCACCGTGTTCAGCCTATCATAAGACCTGTATAGTCAATTATTGATGACCTTGTCCTTCCGAAAATGAGTTATGAATGACAGCGACAGACAAAAAAGAAATTTTCACGATTTTGTCCCTAGCACGCTCAGTAGAAATTCTGCTCACTTAAATCGCTCCGTTTCGATAACTCCTTAAATGTATTGTTTTGTCATATTTTTGGGGCAACTATTATTCATCTCATTTTTCTCCTGTGGGTGCTCACATACTTTAAGTCCTGTATAAATCTTGTTAATTATGTGTAGACCACAGTATAGATCAGTTAACTGGAAAAGCGTGAAAATCTTAGATTCCACAACCAATTTTGAAAAAGGAACATGCAACTTACATGAATAAAGGCAGAACATGGAAATCTGCTCTAAAAGCCATGAAAATGTAAATTCGCATAAAAATTCAATTGAAACGCGTTCTGAAATATTTTTCTGGCACGCTGCGATTCATCGAATCATCTATTTACATAGCTTGGTAGAAAATAATAACATTACATAAAATATGTTCGTAAATACAATTAGCATGCAATGATAAAATTTCTTGGACATATAAAGAGATATCACGTAACAGGATATGGCTGTCAATGAACCAGAATTTTGAGATTGAAATTTAAATGTTTTTTACAATATGCAAGAATTGAATTTTAACAAGTTGTATTGTTTGCAGATTTTGTAACGGTTACATGTTAAATGTTGCTTTTGTTGAGCGCAAATTTCAATACGCGCCAAAAATGACTGTCACATTTCGATCCATCGAGCATCAAGCAGACGATGTTAATTGCAGTGAACGTCGAACGAGCAGCGGTCATTTTTGGAGGGCATTGTAAATTGCAATGCGCGTTTATAAATTTTCAGACTCTCGTTTCCGTCTGGTCATGCTTCGTTTTCGTGCTATGCAATGGTTTTTACAGTGGTATGTTGGCGTCATGAAACGTACATTGTTATAATGGAAATTTGATAGTTTACGAGATCTGCATGTGTTTATCAGATGAAATAATTGACACGTTATTATGTGTACAACAATTGTCACATAACACAACGACTGAAATTTTAACGTATTCGTGCAGTTGTCCACAAAGTAATGTATTTCAGGTTGCCCGCGACCTGGATAAACCTGGACCGGGTCGTACAACCTAGAGAAATCGGGAGAACCCTGGAGACGGTCACTAAACGAGAAATTCTAGTTAAATTTAAATAGTTAGGCGGAACCATTTTTATTTCGTTATCGTCAAGCCGATGGTGTATCATTCACTATCTTGGGTTTATGCTGCACAATTTGGCTTCTCTAAACTACAAAAATTATACCTGTGGGTTTGATCTGGAAGCCCCACTATTTCGGACCTGTTGAAGTGAAAGTACCTGAAAATTCGATTCTCCCAGTTGAACCGAGAGCCCTAGATTATTGTAACTGTCAAAAATCACAAAATATGCGTAGCATAAACACCTTAAACATTAAATAAAAGAAACTTTTAGCCATTTTTAGTTCTGCAACAGAAAATCTGGGAATTTTCATAGCCAAAGTAGGTAGAAGTTTGACTATTTTAGCCGCTCAGAGACAATAAGCACTCGATGAACAATGCATGTTTTAATGGTTTCACTGTATTTGTTTCAGTTATTGGACCTGTGATTATAAAGGATTTTGAGTTTGTCAATAACAGTGACACGATTTATTCTAATATTTTATTGATTGATAACTATTTAGGGAGTGGCAGCAGCTTCTCGTGGCATGTTCCTTCTCCATGAACTATCATAATTCTGCACATACTTTGAAATCCATTATAAATTAATTTTGGCTACTAACTGCTCTCCGTGCACCCATGGCTGAGTTACTTTGAAGCTATGTCAATAAACTTTACCGTTAGTGTACTGTATCTGTTTCTTAACGAGTATGCCTAAACATAAGCACTACGTTTGACCAATGCCAATTTCTTGATGTGCGAGATTCCTTGAGGGAATTTGCCAATAAGAAGGACCTACTTGAAACTTTGCGAGAATCTTTAGAGCTTCAGCAGTGAGCAAAAAATTATGCTGCTGTTAACTAACTGCTTGATTTTTTACTGTCACTAGCATTGGGTTATTTCACGCTACGATGACCTTTTGGTCGGGGGGGCATAACGTCATCGTACCGTGAAATGACCCGTTATCTAATTTCGTTTTTATACTGGAAAGGTTCTAGAAAATCTTCAAGAGTAACTTTTCTGTTTGGGCGCATACCCTGGTATTTGTTTTCACTTACCGTCATGCTCAAACGCTGACGCAGTACATCGTCAACTTTAAAACTGAAGGCAAAGAGGTAACAGGGTACTACGTAGAACCCACATATTTTCAAAGTAATTTTTTGGTGCTTATCCTATATTACTGTTATTACCCAGTAAAATGAAAATTTTTGGGTGGTAGTAAACCGCGCACACCCTTAATTTTTTGGTGCAATAAACGGATCAATTCAATGTTTTCCCCTCCTAGAATATCTTTTCAAGTTCCCCTATAGTGCTCTTTTCAAGTTTGTCTCCACAATACCTCAGTGCGTTTGAAGTAATAAGAATTAAGAATACGAACAACTAAAGGCGAGTGAGCGTGGTCGGAGAATAGGAAAGTGAAGGACAACTACGTGTGCAAGTGCCATAGTAATGGCTGCTCTCACACGAAAATGACCTGATCAATCCATGATGGCTCCTTCTTCAAACGTTCGCACATCATTCTTCAAACATGGGTCCAGCTACTGCACCTGTGGGCCGAAGGCGAATACCAAAATACCTCGGAGCGACTGGCTGGTGTGTCAAGCAATCCTTGGTCGACGTCTATAACTTGTGTGGTGTGTGTCGCGATATGCTGCCTGGTTATCTCAACGAGTTCTGCTGGCGCGACCGCTACCAGCATGATGCGTTCCAATCGCTATGCGCTCATATCGCGGAACAGTTCCCTTTGACTTAGCTGTTTCATATCCCTACAGCCCTCTCCAGGGCTAATTTATCCCAACAGCCCTCTCCAGTTCTAATTTATCCCAACAGCCCTTTCAGGGCTAACCTGCACAGCTACCAGGGGCGGCTACTATGGCGATGAAGTAGACTGGCACTGCTGGGTTGGGGATCATCCCTGGTGGAACATTGCAGACCTACGATTAAGACTGGAACGCTTTAATTTATTAAATTGTCCAATTCAAGTTTCCCCTGCAGTGATCTTTTCAAGTTCAGTTTTCGATGTTATAGGGGGTGCAAACTTTAATTGATCCCAATAAACACCCATTAATTTGAATTTCTTGCGCGCCCAATTTTATTCCTCCTTCTGTTGTTAAGTGGATCATCGATAGCACATGGATACTATTTGTGTTGGTATTTTGATTCATTAACAGTTTATGTGGGTATTTTATGTATTATACATCACTATGTATACTTTTCTAGTCAAACTATTTTGTTGAAGCTAATATAGCCTTACTTATCAACTGCAAAATATTATTTATGAATGTTTCTAATTTTTTTGCATAAAATGTATTTATTTAGTCGTAGAGTTGGAGATAAGTTCGCCACTAGATTGTAAAATTATGCAGGTATTAGACAGCGAGTGAACATATAACTTTAGCAATAATCTTGCCTGTTGACAGCGGCGGAGGGACCTCCAGGTTAATTTTGGCTTCTCATGTTAAGCCAACAGCACCCCATATATTTTGAGGTGACACGAAAAAGGATCATCTTCACAAAAATGATTATAACAAAAAAAGTCAATACTAGTACTCATAGTTCGACTATTCGTGACAAAAGCCTAAGTAAAATGAAGCGCAGCCTCAAGAAATATTTTTTTAAGTATGTAAGTAATAAATCTGCTCCAAACGATAAAAATATAAACGCATGAAAAATACTATAAAACGCAATTGTAAAATCGCAGTTTAATCTTCAAGTATGTGTCCACTGTCTGGCTAAACTGAAGGACGAGGGAGAGATGTTACACCAGGTATTTTCGGTTTCCAGAGGGTGGTGCTGGGGACCTCAACTCAAAGCCTCCGGAACATTTTGGTCTCCAATAATGCGAATTGTACCACGATCGCTTCTCAGACGGAAATTTTGTGGTACAGCTCGAAAACCATGGGGTTGATTTAAAAGTTTTGCGTCGTTGAAATTTCAACTTTATATTTTAGATAAATCAGATGGACTACTCTCGATAATGATCAAATCGTTGTTGTTTTGAAATTAAAATAAACACTCAAATATCGACACTCAGCCTAATTCTACCTGTTACCATTCAGCTTCGCGAATCCACATACTTAGAAAATGCAGCTCGCTAAGTGTATTTCAGATACGTGAATTTTGGCCGCGGCCTAGTCGACTTGATCCAACGGGCCGACATCATATTATAAACGGGCCGTGCGGCCGACTTCGATTTTGAATAGACCTAATTGGACCAAAAAATTTCGGCCTGTTCCACTATGTATTTCAGTTTGCGGTTAAACATCTAACTGCGTTAACTAAGCGAAGTGTATAACAAGAACATACATGCTCAACTAATAGATTTTTCACTGAATTTATTACATATTCCAAAGATGGCTTTGAGTAGTTCTATAATTAAAAAATTGTGCTGCAACATGTTTTTATTTTTGTTTTGCAGCTCTACTTAGAAGCCCGTGGCGGTTTTCTAGTCTTTTCAAGGATTACCCGTCCGGTGATCCAGCTTGTATTGCTCAGTCTTGCTGTCTACACGTGTCTTTCGCGCGTATCTGACTATAAACATCACCCGTTTGATGTAATCGCTGGAGCATTTATTGGAACTCTTGTCGCACTTGTGATAGTAAGTCATTTTTTCAAATTAAAAAAACATATACTCTGAATATAACTTTTAAAGGCGTTTCATGCTTTTTACGGGTCAGTGATGGGTTTATTGAGTTATTTTAATTACCCTTGGCTGTCATCGTTGTTAGCCTGATCGGCTAGTTAATAAAAGTATTAACTATATGTTTTGCTTGGTGTTCAATCATGTCGATCACGTTATGAGCAATACTAAAATCAACTGTCCAGAATAATTGCCTCAGCTTTATCAAGCGCTAGAATTATAGGCAAAACAGGGTCAGCAGCAGTAGGCCAAGCGTAAGTCCACTGAAATAGATATGAATAATTGGTGAAATTAAAAGTTATTAAAACCGTAAAAAAATTGAATCAATGATTATCTGATGTATAGACAATCATTATTATTATCCAGTTTGTAATATTTTGTTGCGGATAGTGACGCCGGCGTTATGTCATTATAAGACTACTGTCACATTTGTTTGCAGTTTTTTCACACGGACGCGTTTACTATGTAGGGACCTGCAAAGTAGATAAATTTAGACTGTAGCACTTCGGAATTTTTATTTATTATTGCTGTAAGGCTTTAGTACAGTAAATCAGAAGAAATTAAATACACTGTTGCTGCATTGAACAAAATAAGGAACGCTGCTACCATTTTGTAAATGGTTTTCTATCAATTTCGAGTTGTCAATTTTGTAACTATGCTTTGCAGTCATTATAACGCAATATCACATGGAGTGGATTTATGGGGCTTTTATTCTGGCCGACTCTAAAGCTTTGTCAACATACTAAGCTCACAGCAGCGTTGTTGTGAAAATCAAGTACCTATAACAGTTATTCAGCAACCTTTAAATTATTACATTGGCACTAGAGTTACTTAATCTTTAGATTTCCTGTCTTTACTCTGTAAAAACATCTCATGGACTACTAAGCTGAACAACGAATCCAATTTCTAGTGACGTCGGCACATTAAAGTTGTAAATATGTCGTCCGCAAAGTGCGTTGCTGGCCAAACAACATGTCACTGTCGCGCGCTGTTAAACAGTTTTAAATATATGTGCGCTCCAATAGTTTTTGTGCTGAATATTGTTAAGCTCAAAGTTATTAGGCAAAATACTTGTTTTACAATGTATCGACATCACGTTTTGATATATTGCATCGATATTGCAGGGTTTGCGTTTGTTACAAATCTTCAGCCCACCATTTTCATGGAGGAGCGATAATTCAAAAGCGAATTATATATCGTCACCAGAATTTGAGCAAACGGACTCGATTCATGGCTATCAACATGAACAACATCAAAGGCAACGACGTGTGCCCAACGAGCGATCTAGTCGACCTAGCCAATATGTAATTCATGATTCTGGTGTTCATTCAACTGTTTAACACACAAATGTCTATTTTGACCGGGTTAGATTTATGTTTTTGGGCATACTAACAATTTTGTGGTTCGTTTTGTTTGAATTATAAGCAGATAACAATTTTTCTTACCGGGGTAATCACAATAGTTCATTGATTACCCGAAAATCAATTATAGCTCTGAAAAATGTCTCAGTAGCCTAAACCAATTCAATTTAACTAGTTTATTCATTTGTACTTTTGGCGTAACGAAACTAACGTAATCAAATTATTATGCACGCAATTTATTGGTTAACTACGAGCGCTTACGTGATTTTCGCAAAAGAACAACCGTGGTGTACGCCCTAAAGTGGATTCACACATTTTAGTGAAGGTAGCGAGCGGCCAAAAGTGCAAAAATTGTTTTGTTTCTCTGTCTCACATATAGCTCATCACTGGGCTGACGGATTCCACAGTTTTTACACAGGAATCTAGATCCAATTATTTACGAGCCAAACTCGGGAAACCAACACGAATTTTATGGTATTGACATAATGAGAGGTGTCTCATCAAAAAATCCGATGTAGAATGTCGCCTTTATCAGCTACAAATTTGTTATACAACAACTTTGTCAGAGCAATAACAAATACTGTTTTCTATATGATCCAACGTTTAAAAGTTCCCAATAAGGAAATTTTTTAAATATTAGCTAAGTGCGTTCGTTGCATGTTAAAAAGGTGAATGATGGACTTACAAGGTTATGTAGCTAAGTACTTTGATTTTGTTTTGAGCACCCGTTGGTCATGACGTTACCCTGTAGACGCTGTGAGGGTTAAAATTTTTGTAGCTCTAAGTAGTCGAATTTAGGCGTATTTGATTTGTGTAGTATCAGAGGACTAGAATGGGTTATAGCTTTCAGAGGTTGCTGAATATGATAAAAGGGATGTCATTTTATATATATCAAATACGGCATATTGGGGAAAGGGGCTACAACCGGAAAGTTGCTCTTGAAATACTAATTTTTGCAAGTTGTGACTTGTAAAGGGTATAGTTTCTGCTTTCTTGATGTTTGGAAGAAGAAGTAGACGATGCTGGTTCATTGTTTTGAAATTATGTGTTAGAAATGATCATTTCATAACCCGTAATACACTGATGATGTGTTATTGCCTTTCCAGGTCTTTGATAGACTTGGTAGGTCAATTTGGAAGCCAAGAGTAGTTATTGGTTCTAGGCTAAACGTATATATCTCGGTGCCCCTTGATTAACTAAAGTGACGGCCAGAATTAAATGCAAAATAATCGATTGATCTCGATCAAAAGAAATTTCGATTAAACAATTTTCGATCGCTTTCGATTTACCCGCAATTAGATAAATTTCAACATTGTTAAGTTATCTTATTTTCGGTTGCGATTAAACGAAATTTCGATCGTTTTCGATTGCATGTTTCTTTACCTCAAAGTTCAGTAAGTAATTGTTTAAAAGAAACCATCAGCTTTGGGGCTATTTAGAATAGTTTACTGTAAAACATTGCTGCATTCCCGTTGAAACCACTTAAGTTTTTCTTTACCAAATCCGTTTTTCCATGACTATATTAACTTGATAATAATTTTCAATGGTCGTTATGCAAAAATGTTTTGTAATGAACGTATGATAATTATTGTGTAATTTATTGGTTTTGTTATTAGACAGAAATGTATAAACGCAATAGCGTTTTAAAGGGGGTTATGTGCTGCTCAATGTCAAGAATAATTTGATATTCTTAATTTCTCTTTATTTTTTAACAATCATGGCTTTCATTTATGCTTTTGTGCTATGTCGGTCTTTTGAATTTGCTATACTAACATATTCGTTGGAAATTCCATGCTATTTCGTGAACGCCCTTGCATTGTGGTTTTGAGGCTGTTTTCTCATTTTGCCTGAACTGTAAAAGTGGTAAGTAATTAGAGTACTGCGTCAAAAGAAGTGATAGATATAGATTGTTCGATTAGACGTAAAACACAATAAAAGTGCAAATGAAGGACTATTTACAACGTTTCGCTTCACATGGAAGATTTTGAAAACGATAGTCCCACGCCAGAAATTAAAAGGCCACTGTATACAGAAGAACTGATAAATATCCACACGGCGTAACGGGTATAAATTGCATAATTGAAGACGCCGCACAAATAATGGTTGCTATTATTTCTTGGTTGGGTAAACTAACGACGAATAGCAAGTAACGAAGTGCCAAGTACCATCGCACGAGTAAAACGTACCGCACAATTTACCACGAAATTCAATATATGTCTAACACCATGAAGATCCGGTATTCCCATAAACACGAATAATTCGAAAGCGAGGGTAAAACGGAGCTAGCGTAGTTTCATTTTTAAGTTATTTCGTTTAATCACATGTAACTGGCTGTGTTTTAAGTATATACCACCCTAAAACCCCTTGAACGCTGAACCCATTAAACATCCTAAAACCCATCGAACACAACTGATAAAGCATCAAATATTTGTGCCGGTTTCTATATAGCCATGCCATCGTATACAGCTTGCCAGAAAACCTATATGGACTTCTTGATGACCTGTACGCAATGCATAACCAAACAACTAAACACCCACTATATTCTGCAAATCGGGTTAGTGACCACAAACCCATGGAAAAGGTACTAAATATGTATGCTTCGCTTTATATAACCAAATCAATGTATTCAGCCTTCATTGCTTTCTAAATGCCCTGCGCGCAATACATAACCGAAATAATGAAAACTCACCAGATTTTGGAAATCGGGCTGGTCGACCTTGAAACCCATTGAAAATGTATAATAATTGTCAAGTTGTGCTCTAGGTAACAAAAACATAACCATCTTATCGAGCGTGTTTGGTAATCTAATAGGCACTTATTGTAAGGTAAAAACCATACCGCAATACCATCAACCATTTAAAAACCTGTTTTTGGCAATTTTGATCCTGAAGATGGAATCGTACCTGTTGGCATTCAACTAAAGGGCATATCATTATCACTTTTGCTTTCGAATAAAAACAATTTTTGAAAATCCGTCGATCCGAAAATGAATTATGGATTACAAAAACGGACAAAAATGAAATTTTCACTATTTTCGTCTTAGCGCTCTGAATGGAAACTGCGCTCCTTTCGCTCGCTTCGTTTCAACAACTATCGATAAATTACGCCAATATTTTTGGTTCTAAGGCTTCAGTAATGTGTCCCAATATGCTTGGGTATATTCTTTTAGAAACACTGAAATCCAGGATTTAGTGGGTTTTTTAGCACTATGGCAATTTGCATTGCTGTTACTTTTTGATCTTTAGCAGCCTCTAAAGTTGTCTCCGTGGTAACTATTTTAATACTTGTAAATAGGACGCACATTTTCTCAATATACCGCCTATAATGATTATTGAATGATACGCTTGGATTGAACACAATAATGCCAAAATTATACGGATCTTATTAGTCATGGGCTCGAAAAAATTAGCAGTAAGCAAGTTCGAAACTATTGTATAATATACTACTTCATTTTGTTATTGTTGGTTGAGTAGCCTAATGGTTAAAACGAAAGTATTTTTGCTAGTTAGCCTGAGCTTGTAGGTTCTCTCCTTGATGTAATCTTTTTTGTAGTATCTTGGCTTAACACAGCAAATGTTTGCAGTTTTCAGTCACATTTATTATTTTCAAATTTAATAATCGGTTCTTCAATTAGACATGTCTTGTAAGCGTTGGCATAATATTAACCCATCCGTGACAACCCCTTTTGCCATATCTTTCCCGGCACATAATTCATTAGTGACCTAGCTCCTCCAAACTACCAAAATTATACCTGAGTTTGGGAGCATGAGCCAGTAGGGAGAACGGGGGAGCTTAAAATTCCTGTGGGCGATTTGTCCAAGTTCATATGGGGTTCCCAGTTGAACTGAGCAACATAAAGTACTGTAATCGTCAGAAAACGTCATAAATCTTTCACTTGGCACTTGATTGCTAATGTGGTTTCTGAATTTTAGCCGCGCAGCGGAAAATTTGGGAATTTGTTAGCCAAATTTGGAAAAATATGTGAACCACCGGTCGCCTCTGCTGTTGAAGAGCTTGCGGCGTTCATGCATCCAACTGTGGGTGACTGGAATGCTGGGCATCAGAGCCTCAGGCTACACATATTAAGTATGAAAGTTCTGGATTAAATAAATGCAGCAGTGACACCGTAGCGACCACTTCAACGTTGATACTCGATGTCGATCATGCAGTTTATTTATTTGCGGCTTTCAGTAGTTAACTATGTTTTGCATTAAAATGAGATAGACTTAAGCATGGGAGGCTAAGAACTTCATTTGATCTCTGCGCCGAACAACGGCTGAGATAATACCATTGCCGAGCTGAGCCAATCTTCAAATTCAACCTCACCCATAGTCTTTGGAATACGATTTCGACAGACGTCCACGAAATGAAAATTAAAAAGCTTGTAAGCTTACCCGGTTGCTTATGTTTGATTTATTGAGCATTTTCGCCGCGCCTTGCACCGCCAGAAAAGTTTAGCTGGAGGCATCCACGCATTGCTTGTAACCTGAGCCAGAAGCGTTTGCTGCCATTATAAAAATGCTCGAATAGAAGCCAGGTATTTTGATATAATGCCGAATAGTCCGTGTCATGACAGTAACTAATAAATTTACGTGCCGGGCGAGCCATGGGAAACGGAGTCATGAAGTGTGGGTCAATATATTTATTAACAACGGCACGACACGGCGAATCATTGAAGAACTGATTGATTAGAAAATACTAAATGTAATTATAATCTACCAACATTTGCAATATTGTTAATAACACAAAAAATAGACTGCGTCAGCGGTCGCACCTACACGCTACTAATAGCACACGCTAGCTTGGAACATACTCTCTAACCCCTAAACTACACATCCCATAGCAACAAGATGTAGTTTTGTGCATGCACTTTGCTTTATGTGTATAAATTTTATTTTATGCGTTATGTGCATATGCATATGTAGTTTTGATCGTTCCGTGGAACTTAATATTTATGTAATTGCCTGCTGCAAAAAGACCAGCATTTTCGGTATATGCGACCCCAGGTTAGTTTGCTAAATTTCGCACTGGCCTGAAGGGTGTAGGTTAGCTTAACCTTTACGTAGTAAATATATAAACGACTATTTGCTCATAATAGAAGATGAAAAATCGATATTTCCTGCAAAGAGTCGACAAACCATATTCGGTCCTACGGAGACTGAGCGATCCCACAAAAAAGATTTGTTCCTTCAGCAAAGTTGTAGATTGGTTGTTCTCCGTTTTTCGATGGGAAGTCTTTGTCGTAGATATGGGTTGCGAAACACATACCCGTGTGGCATCGAAACTGAAAACCCTGTTTTTCCGTCATGTGAGCCAAAAGATGGGGTCGAAGTTGGTCGCGTTCAATTAAATGACACATAGCCATCACTAGAACAAAACAAGTTGTCGAAATCATCCACACGAAGATGAGTTATAAATGACAGCAACACACAAAAAGAAGTATTCGCTATTTTTCTCACTAAAACCGTCAGGCGAAGCATAGCAAATTTGTGTTGAATCATTGTCAAGTGTCTAGTTTAGTTCGCTGATTAACACTATAGATGAATCTGTTGTTCTTTGGTATGGCCTAAATTGCATATTATCATTTCAATTATTGCATATTGTCATTTCACAAAAACATATTTTGAAACTTACCGAGTGAATGCAATCATTGCTCAGTGCTGTTTCAGCTGCGTATAGAAATTGGAAATTTATTTGTTTATTAAACAGAAAGAAGCAAACTCGCAATTTACTAATCACAACTTTGAATAAAATATGGAAATTTTGAATTGTTTTCATTAAGTCTTAAATTGAACAAACCTGAAAAGTATATACTTATTCTACATTCCAACCCTCTATGGCGTATACCTAATTAGACTTTTAAAATATTAATGTTTTTGGTGTTTTGTAAAGTAAACTTTACGGCCTGAAATAAGAGCTAAATAATCGATCGATTTCCATTAATAAATATTGATAGATTTAGAACTTAGCTCAATAAAACAAATTTTAAATTTTGTCCATTATTTTCTATTACCCGAAATTTCGATGTATTGCGATTAAACGAAATTTAGATCGGTTACGATTGCACTTCTTTTTGGCAAGGACAACAATTGATGCTCTCTCGTCAGAGCATTCTTCCACTAGTTGATGAAACCTGTCTTTAACCCTTCGAATACAACAATATTCGCTTCGAAGCAAAGATTAATATATAATTGGAGTCCGCGGGCAATGAATCTAGGTTATGCCAATGTAATATCTTGGTTCAAACCATGGTTGGAATTTTGTGCGTGAAGTTAATGGTACTACAAGGATTAGGTTTAATCTTAACGTACGGTAAGATAAATAAAAACGTCGACATCTAATGGTGATGATCGGGAATCGCTGGTCATTTTACATTATCCACACATCAGATTTACATATCCATCATTTGAAAGAATGACTGCAGATAAAAGCCGCACGTTTTCCGGGAAATAATGTAAATTCGTGCTAATTTTTCACCTTGGCTAAATGAAGCTTTCGACAGTGACGGGAATATTTTTTTATGATTTAATTAGTCACACAAATTCGGTACTATAAAGCAAAAATATAAAGCTGAGTGGGCTTCCCAAATGGGCACAAGAATGTATGTTTAGTACAACAGAAGTAGGATTTGCGACACTTTTCGACAATTGGGAATGCATGAGTAAACTTAAGCTGCGTCACCTTCCACCCTCTTGAAATTAGCGATTGCGAATAGCTTGTTTAGTGAACACGAAATTCATAGAAATATATGAACACAAAAATTGGGGCTTTTAGGTATTGCATTCAAAACGTAAATGAACAAGAAAAAGACTGCTTGCTGATTGCTTCTGAAGTGTTAATGAACACCTTACTTCTCTACTAAAGGTTAAAGTCTTTAGTTTTCGATTTTGTTATCGAACGTAAATACCACATTTTTCCGTGTCATAATCTTGTTCGTGAACTTAATAATGTACTGTTACAATTATATTCAAACGTTCGCTAACGCCGTTTGCACAATAACTCAATTGATAATTTCCGGAATGGCTACTGTGACTGAACTATGATACTGGTTTATAAGCAATGATCGTTCAAATGTGATATTCGCAAACGTCTTCTGTTTAATATATATGCCTAAAACATGAACGTAAGAATATGATGTTCGCGGAGGTTTTGGGTGTCATGCGTAAACACTTTTTTTGCATTACTCTTGATATTTTCGACATTTTACTCGTGATTAAGTTAATTGAAGTATGGGACCAGTGTTCGCTAGCCCGTATATTACCACATCAATGTTCGCGCAGTCTTTTATGTGTAAAGGCAAATGCACCCATTTATCGAGCAAAAAATTAGACGTTCGCGAACACCTTTAACTAAGAAATCTTACATTAAAGCGTTGACTTGCAATTTCCAGTAAAATACTCTTGCACGACGATGGTCGAACGATGTCATGTTTGCGAACAAAACATACGGATTTAAGGATATACTGTATTCGGCTCCCGGATTTCCGGTTAAAATTTGATTAAGATTTTTCGCATTATTATTTTAACATATTTTAGTTATGAACACACGTTCGCGAACAATAAACGCATAGTTAATATCCTTTTTAGTATTAACCTAGCGTTAGGACATATATGTGTTTTCACCAACAGATTGATCTCAACAGTACTTTATGTTCGCGAACAATTTTTTGCATAAGAAAGCTCGATCTGTTTGCAAACAAAACTTATAGAATTGTATACACCATAGAACTGTTAGCGAACCAATCAGACCGTTAAGAATACCAAGAATTGTGTTAGCACAACGAAAAAAAAATGCGAGTAGCCTATTAAGCGTTTTGCAACGCAGTTATGGTGAAAGTGTAAAAAGGTGCATTGTGTTAGCTAACGTAACTTAAACGTTTTTGTATTTAGATACTAAGCGTTCGCAGAAATGAAATGCTTGGACATAGCGTTAGGCTATTGTGAACTATTAGTTTGTTCTCTAACAACATTTTGTACATGATGTCAAAAGAGGATGGTAGGCGGCGTAGCTTAAGTTTACTCATGCATCATTACTTGAGTCTGGGAGTTTTTGTTATTAATGGAAACAGCAACTTCGACGTGATTTTTGTATAAAACGGGGAGTTAATGAAACTTTGCGCGTGGAGGAGGAAACATACAAATAAATTTTTTAGCAATATGTACCCATGGTTACACGTAATTTATGGTAAAATATTAGGTATGTTCCCCTATCTGCAAGCTGCAGCTGTAATAAAATCTGCATGGATACTGTAACGCTGTAACCAGGAAACGACATTATTTATGTTTAGCAGATAATTTATAGCTATTGGTTTCTAATATGACACTTTTAACTTAACGGCGTCGTTTCTGAACATTGAGTTGTATTTTTTCAGTATGTTCGAGTGAAGCTATCGGCCGACGACAATGTTTTTCACTGTTTCTATTCGCTTACACACTATTTTGACAGGTTTTTCGTACCAATGTTTACGTCCTCTCATGTATAATTTCTTTAGTTGATGGTTACATGGAAATTGCTTTTCTTTCTCTGAATGGTTTTGGTATGTATGGCGTGCTTTTGGTAAATGTTTGGATGCAGTTTTGATACACTTTTTTCAGGGCACCGATATGATCGACTTGGCTGACCGGCCATGCACACCGCTATTGGTTCGATAACTGAATCCGAATGATTATATCTTGCTATATTCTGATTAAAAGTACTTATTAAAGTGTCAGATTAAAATCTATTTTTGCTTCTTCTCGGATTACAACGCATTTTGTGTCTTGTGGTAACTTTTGCTGCAGGCAGTAATGCTTTAAAGTAGAGACATTTGGCCAAATTTAAGACATTGTAACGGGTATTATTTTTCGGAGATGGAAAGTTAAAATTGTTTTTTGAAAATCGTGGAACCCTTTAAATTTAAATTTAATTTCGGTTGTTTAAACGATTTTAATTTGAAATAAATTTCAATATGTCTCTGAACACTTACGACCAGTAATAAAGCTAAATTTTTCGCGAATGGAAATTAGAGGTGACAACGGGTATGAATCACTTGGGTCGGTTCTTGGCTCTGCTCATTGTGAAGCATGTTCGCTTGGATCGGCTCTTCCAATAGAAATCCAGGTCCGGTTCAGCTCTCAAGCTTCTTATAATAAAAGCTTGCCTTTCAATAAAGAACACAACTTATTTGTACATAAATACCGCTACCACTTACCGTATGATTATGTATATAGACGTGTTGAATTATAAATAAAATTTGTATTGTCTAAAATTATATATTGCACGCATGACTGTATCACTCTGGCGTAAGATGGATTTCTGTAATGATATCAAAAATTTTTCGATAAATATCAAAATGTTTGCCTATGATATTGTCTGTGGTGTATATTCCACTACAATTAGCAATGGCCGACAGTATTGGAGAGTATCAAAGTTTAACGCTAAAAAAGTGTACATATAGTTCGGCAAAATGATTTTTTAATTCTCCGGAGGGATTATATACCACACATTTTTTCAATAGTCATGCACTAGCTGTACACAATCTCTTAAACGTAAAATCTTGACCTTGGTCTACGTGTAAACTTTTAAACACTGGGACATATATACTAACCATACGCAGAACCTAAATTTTACATGACTAGTTTGTTCCAACTACCAACCATAAACAGCATGTGAATTTACAAAAGCTGTTACGGTAGTATTAATTTCCGTAATGACAAAATATATTCGGTTTATTGTCCTAACCCCAGTAACTAAATGTTTGACGAACATTTTAAAGTGTTTGTCACCTCTTCCACGGTCATCACTATTTCTAATAGCTTCGTTCGGATGCATCTTATAGCATCGATAAGAACAGTTTCCTGCGATACAATTTCCAATTTGATTTTCTATAAAATGATGACTTAACACACTTCACCTTAGAAACGCCAAAACGCTCCGTATGCTAAAAACGAAAATGAATACTCTAAGGATTAGCACTTTCTAAATACCATCTCTGCGATTTTAATATTTATATATCTTGATTGAAGTACTCGTGAAAAATCAAACTTTAATTTTGACAGCTGTGATCCGGCATTACAGATATAGAAAGTAAATCCTCGATAGTTACTACTGCCCGAATAAATATTGTACCGTGTTTGTAGTTGATGTGTCATTCTAACAAGTACGTATTCGTAGACGTCTTGCAAATAAACTTGTTTTCTCCACGTCGCATTTGTATAGGGTATCATGAAAATGTATAAGCATTCTTTCCGAACCAAGGCGCGATTTGAGTTAATTTGAAGGTCAGAAGAAATTCGTCGTAGTGAAAATGACTATTGCTACCGAGCTTGTTAAAAAGTCTACGCACAATCGACATTTCCCATTCTCTGGATTAGATAGTTACAATCGCG
>JASANE010030006.1:0-26255 GCA_030248225.1 Trileptium ribeirensis | reverse complement strand
TATCTTGTATTACGTGAGCCGGAAACGTAGACCTGTTCGTGCGGAAGCATGTGAATTTCGTTTGGTACTTACCCGAAGAATTTCGAATAGTTGTGATGGAACAGGCTCACACGACAAAATATGCAGGCCATGTAGGACACAATCGAGCGTTGGCTAAGCTCGAACGGAAATTTTATTGGGTCACAATGAAGAAAGACCTAGAAGCGTTTATTAACGCATGTGTACCATGTGGTCGATTTAAACCTGGTCCTAATCGTCGTGGACCATTACAACCAATACCCGCGATGGCACCATTCCATATGGTAGGCGTAGACGTGATAGGTTCGTTACCAGTGCATAACGCGTTCTGGGAACAAATATATAGTCAACTTTATTGATTATTTTACCAAGTGGCCAGATGCTTTCGCAACGTCAAACCAAACGGCCGTGACTATTGTTGATTTATTGCTGAACAAGATAGTACCCCGACACGGAGTACCGCGTGTCATTTTGTCTGACCAAGGATCAGCCTTCACATCTGAATTATTTACGTCGGAAGCAGCGAAATTAGGAAGTCGAACAGTGTTTGCTACACCGTATCATCATCAATGTAATGGTTTGGTGGAAAGATGGAACCAAACGTTGATGGCTATGATAAAGCCACTCACTGAATTGGAACCAAATAATTGGGATTCGTACGTCGATAGCGCACTTTTTGCCTACCGCACTACGGTACACGTGTCAACGGGTCAAACCCCGTTTTTCCTAATGCATGGTCGTGACCCGGATTTGCCAGGAGAAAACCTGTTGGTGTCCATAATGGAAGGTGGAAGTCCAGACCAACATGTACAAAAACTGTTGGATACGTTGACTAGCACTTGGAAGGAAGCTAGTAAGTCCGTGCGTTTGGCCCAAGACGCCTACAAGCGATATTTTGATCGAAGAGCACGTATTCGTGACTTTTTGCCTGGTGATGTAGTGTTAATGCGAAGGCCGGAGAAAATCGATTCTCGTAGAATCACGAATAAATTTCACCCGAATTTTGAACGGTTATATCGAGTAGTCAAGGTACAAGGTCCTAATCTGGAGGTAATACGGTTAGGTGATGCGCGACGCAAAAGTAAGGTCTATAATAAAAGTTTGTTCAAACATTTCGGTGGAGAACCTCGAGATTATTTGGAATATGAGCAACGCTTACGCGCGATCGAAATCGATAGTGAAGAAATCGATTGGTTCTGCGGAGAATGTGGCCAACGTTACGAAGAAGACCTTCGCGTAGGTGAAGATGACGTCAACTGGACCGAATGTGACTACTGGCTCGAATGGTATCATTTTCGGTGTGTAAAATTGGAAAAGGAGCCGGAAACGACATTATGGTATTGTCCGGCATGTGTACAACGATTATGTACGTGAACGGTAAACGGTATTTAATTATGGGTGCTTCTTATTCTATTTTTCTATTTTTCGGTGTGGAATGAAACAGGCCAAACCTGGAAGGCGCGTGTGGTATAGTCTTCGGTAGCGATGAAGCAACGCTTTCATTAGCTGGTTGGTCGCCAGTGCTGGCCCGTTAAACGATTCGATGTGGTGGCCATGCGTATGGAAACGGGTAAATTGATTTGTTTTTGCTTCTTTTTCTATTTTTCCGCTATCGAACAATGAACAATGAATAGTATAACATAGTAATCGTGCTTCAGTAATCAGTGAGTGCTAATTTTGGAATCGACAGTGTTGTAGTGACGAGCCAACCTTGGGTGGAGATCTATAGCAGAGAACGCCCGTAAGAACTTTATAATTCTATCGGAGTAATGGAGAAATGAGAGTGCGTGCTACGTAGATGGAGTGCTAATTATGGCGTGTTCGACACGGTGTCTTTTGAATGGTGTGCTAGATGGACTGTTATCAACAATTATTGCATTTTAGATTTTAGGCAACTGCTGGTGATTATACTGTTTCTCGGTAAGCTTAACTCGACTGTTGGTATTAACATTGCTTAATAGACTTTAATAACAATTGTCGTCATATTCAGCGTTATTCCACGAACAATTCGGCATCAACGAAATTTCGATCTTATAACGGCAATTGGAATGGCGGATTCAATACGAAACTCTGATAGCGAAGGTGGGTTGTTGGGTGGTTCCAACTGGTTGTCTTGTCTTAAATCAGAACCAAGGGATACCCCTCTTGAGCGGCCAATTGACGAGGTAGATCAACATTTAGCTTGGCTAGAGGGACTGCAAGAACCATCTTGGAGGGATCGTAACCACCCAGCGTGGGAGTTATCTGCGGGGACCAGTGGTTTGGGAATGGTTGATCGTGAGTGGATGCTCCCCGCTAGTGTAGCTGTGGTAGACGCAAAGGACCAAATTGAATCAGCGGTGAAAATAATCAAACGCTCAGCCACCAACTTAACAGCATGTGATAGCGAAGATGTATACGTCAACTATCAACAGCAAAAACAATTTAAGCAGGCGTGGGAAATATATCAAAACACACGAGAACGTCACGACGACTACGAGGAAGCGATTAGTGAATCTATTGATAGCGATTGCGAAGCACAACGACGAGAGCGAGGCAAATCGCGTGTTTCTCCAAATGTAGTAATGCCCCGACCATCACAGCGACAAGAACTAATTTATTATACGGAGCAACAGTCAACGTCGACGGCAATCTTCGCGCCATTTTCCTCGTCTACGTCAGCTGCCGCAACGTTAACCATAGCTGCCGAAGCACAGCAGAAATTGAACGAGGTAGAAACATTTGAGGAAGCATCGGTTGTTACACCGATTAAAACCGATCAAACGACGTCTGGAGAGCGATATACAACTGCTGAAGCTATAGTAGAGCCGTCTATTCAACCGGCACCGTCGCAACAAAGCGGTATCGGTCAATTAGCGCTTCTTGGCGAACGACGAAACGCCATGGAAATGACTTCATTGCAGTTTAATGGTAATGATCTACGAATCGGTCGCGTTACAGCATTCGGTAACCGGTTGATCTACTATTACTTTACGTTCTACCAAACAACGTCCAATGAACCGATGCCACCACGCATGCACATGTTGTATTATTATTTGCGCGATGAATTGAAACGCGAATTCAAACAGATTGGTGAACGTGGACGTCGCATTACTGAGCGCGATTTAATCGACATCTTTCTCAAATGGGAAGAGCGTGTTCGATATATGATTTTTCAAAACAATGGAACATTACGGTTACACCGGAACTATACGATTTGTTCATACGTCGATTGGCGTATACCGTGCGTGGATTTGTTTACGACATGGTGCGAAGGCGCAGTATCGCGATACGACATTTTCCACAATTGCTTTTCATTGGATTTAGTCGACGTAAATGGGAAAGTGACGTCCAACGAGATATGTGACGCTATGCCGATACGCGAACGGGTGTTTCGAGCCAAGTAGCTCGCATTCGTAATTACGTTTTTCCAAATTCCGGTTATCAACAATTGCGCGATGATCTAGACGAAATAGAATGTCGTCTAAATAACCAGCAAATATCAGGGAACTTAATGGTAGAACGGCTAGAACAATTTCAACAACTGGTTAAACGAGCATCACGGGAAACATTACGAGAATTCTCAACCATGTTTCTATGTGAACTTCATCATCTTACAGAATGGTATGATGATTATTCGGGACAACCAGCATCTATGCCGTTGGAATGTGATTGGCCATTGTATTTGCCAAAATCAAGTCGGAACTAAAACAATATAACAATTTTGCTACTTTTAGTCAATTGGGCGCCACAATGAACAGTAATACTGATAACCTTAACAAGTATTAGTATAACCTCACTAATTATATCGTCATGGTTTCACATTTTGGATTAACGCGAACGTTTAATATACATTTTGTCTTACAATACGTCGCGAATTTTGATGTCGAACAATTACAATGAGGAACATTATGGGAACTATATATTGCAGAGTCCTGGATGGCAGGAACTCTTTCATTGGGTACCTCAATAATACTACAACAAGTTTGGTTAACAATTGTACGTTACGCAGCATTGTGAGTCCTGGATTACAGGAACTCTTATCGACGTTATATATTTCGTCATGGTCGAGATGAACAATGTTTAATTTTTGCCTAGTCATGGTCGAATATAACGATGGCAACAACCATTATGGATATTGACATTATATAGAATGAACATTGTGAAGTTTAACACTATTTGTGTGAGTATTTTTCTTATTATTTTTATTTTGTTATATATACACTTTGTTATAGGAACTTGTAGGGACGACTAATTTTTCCCCTCGTCATGGATGGATAAACGGTGTATGTTGCGGCGATTACGTTATTCGTCAACAATAACCATATGTATTGTACTGTAGTGATATATTATGACGAATCGAGCTAGACTCGTTAAATTTTGGTAAATCGGGGATAGCCTGTGTTTATTTGCATTACTTGTTTTCAGCATAACTTGTGTTATATGATGCCTTTGGAAAATTCCATATTATTTTTTATTCACAAAATTTACAAAAATTTCATAAAAACTTAAATAATTATAAAATCCAAAAACAACAAAAATTTATAAAACTCCAAAAAATTTTCTATTTTTACTTTTCACTTATTTTTGGTTTTGTCATAATTCTTGTCACTTTATTTTTGCTCATTATAACAAGTATACGTGTACTGCCATAATAACGTTGGGTTTCCAAATAATTGGAGCTTTCAATTATATATTCGATGTTACTTGTATTGTTATTTGCCATTACTTGTTATTACCCATGCCGGGACGTCATGGGTTTACTAAGGGGGGTGTTGGGGCTGGTGCCTTTTTCACCATAAAATTTTTCTTTTTCTTTTCTATAAAGGCCGCCCCCACGCCGCCCTGGTATTCCCTGTCGCCCTCGGCATGGCATGTGAGCGTATATTTACGTAAACTATATATATATATATAACTTGTTATATGTAATATACCACCTAGCTATGTAATTTTCTATAAATATATAAAATATATTAAACTTATAAAACTATCAAAATTCACCCATATCCATAAATTTCCCAAAATCCAAATTTCATACTTAAAAAACTCCTAAAACCTATTTCTTTCTTTTAAATATCACTTTTCCCAACCCATATTCCATACTCATCCACCCTCTCCTTTTAAAACCAAAATTCTACCCAAAATCCATTTTTCTCCTTTTTCCACTTTTTCAACCAAAATTCAAACCCCTCCCTCTCACCCAAACCTCCACCAATCTCCCTAAAATTTTCATATCTTTTTCCCATAACTACCCCTAACCACATATTGAACCCCCTTCTTTCTCTTTTTTTATTTCCTATAAATTTACCCTTTCCAAAAATATCCTTTTTCTTCCCTTTTTCTCCATTTCTCAACATCCCCCATTCCCTCAGAATTCAACCCCCATCCCCAAATTTTAATATCCTCTTTCTCTTACCACCCCTACTCATATATCTACTCCACCCCTTTTCCAACTCTCTTTTTCTCATAAATTTCTATTTTCCAAAATTCTCATTTTCTCCAACTTTTTACATTTTTCAAACATTTCTCATTTTATCAAATCTTAACCCCCACTCCTCAAAATTAAAATACAAACTTCCCTACCTAACCCCTTCACCATATTAAAATTTCACAATCGCCCTCTCTCTACTTTTCTCAAACCACCCCCCAACTTTCTACCCCATTTTCTCATTTTAAATTTTTCATTCAAATTTCATCTAAATAATATAGTAAATATATAATATATATTGTTATTATCGCGAAAGGCGCGTGTATTTTAATCCAGTATTATTTATTACTATTGCTTGCGCCTACGGGACGAGGTGATTCTTACTAGTTATTCTACTTGTTTTTGGTATTGAATGATTATGTATTGGATTACTAGTGTGTGATGATGAGTGTAGTTTCGAATTTAATTACCTAGCTACTTTCAGGGTCTGTTTCATGACTTACGGTTACGTGGCGTTTAACGATGACGGTTTTTTAATCTCGCGAGCAGTGGCGTGTAAAGATTGACTAATTTATTCGTATTGATATTAGTTATGTTCTAAAGTAGATCGGTAACCTAGCTAGGAGTAGGGATAAGATATATGCAAACGTCGACGTGAGTTTCGCGGATGGTAAATGCTGAACGATTCACCGATTTCAATGCGTTTGTTCAACGTGGTTGTATACTTACAGAGTTTGGTGGATGGACGTAATGGATTTAATAATGTTTCGTTTCGAGTATTAATATCATGGAGTGCCCGAAAGTATTACCGCAATCAGAGACTCTCCCAGCGTAGTTGAATAGTATGGTTATATGTGGTTTAAAACAGTGTAGCCTTGGTATCTTTAGACTTAGTGCGCAGGTGGTACTACGTGCTCGGCCCAGGTGTACGATCGGCACTACGTCATATGGTAAATAAATTATTATTACCCACTGGCTATTGTTGGAGTCGATAAAATAGAGCGTAATACGAATTGATTGTCAACTCATTGAGCTGTTATTGACGTTTTCCAAAATCGAAAGACGTTAGAATTTGTCTGTCATTCACCACTTCTCTGGTACGCTAGACCTCGAACTCGCGCCCCTAGCTACTAGTACATTAATTGGTGGCCTAAACTGTATTCTTTGTGTGTTATAGTAGCGCTTGGGGGTCGGAGCGTCGCGTAAGCACGAGTCTACACGCCATAGAAAAAGATTAAGCTCTGACACATACAACTTCCAGCTAAGGACTTAGTTGGAGATGTCCCGCACTCTTAGATTGTTTCGGGTTGTGTTACGTGTAATCGAATCACCGCTAAATTTACCAGGATTGTTAGTACGATACTTGGTGTAAACAGTAAGGCCACCCGAGAACACTCGCAAAACCATGGAAGTAGTTAAACAACACGTCGTTAACGAAAACGCATTACAAATCGGTATATCTCAAATAAAATGAGTCGTGACTGACTAACATATTTCCAAACGGCACATTGTCAACACCGCATTTTAAGACGACACTCGCCATACTCTGTGGAACGTCATAATAACTAATTAAAAATAGCTAAAAAAACTAATCCATTCGAGAGACCAGAAATCAAACAAAAACTCCATATCGCGAAACGCAACCGCTCGCGAATTAACAATTCACACCACCTCCGTTAAAACGACACGTAATAAAAACTATGAAAACGTCCCTCGCGTAGCTAAGTCGTTATCATCCAAAACAAAACCAAATATATCTAATAATACAACTACATAATAATTCCAAAATCAATACCAAAAACAAGTAAAATAATTAGTAATAATCACATCGCCACGTAGGCGCCAACAAACAGTACCCTGTACTGGATTAAAGCCATACGTGATCGCCGCGATAATAATAACATATATATTACATATTTATTATATAATTTAAAAGGATTTTAAAGAAAAATTTGAAATGAGAAATGGGGTAGATAGGTGGGGTGTTATTTTGAGAAAAGTAGAGAGAGGGATAGTGAAATTTCAGTATGGTGAAAGGGGTAGGTAGTGGAGTTGGTATTATAAATTTGAGGAGTGGGCGTTAAATATTTAGAAAATGTGAGATGTTTGAAAAATGTAAAAAGTTGGAGAAAAATTAGAATTTTGGAAAATAGAAATTTATGAAAGAGATATGGGAAAGGGGTGGAGTAGATATATATATGAATAAGAGTGGTAAGGGAAAAAGGATATTAAAATTTGGGATGGGTTGGTTAAATTTTGAGGGAATGGGGGATGTTTGAAAAATGGAGAAAAAGGGAAGAAAAAGGATATTTTTGGAAAGGGTGAATTTATAGAAAATAAAAAGAAGGGGAAGGAGGGGGGTTAATATGTGGTTAGGTGTAGTTATGGGAAAAAGATATGAAAATTTTAGGGGAATTGATTAAGTTTTGGTGGAGAGGGAGGGATTTAAATTTTGGTAGAAAAAGGAGAAAAATAGAGTTTGGGTAGAATCTTGGTTGTATGTGAAAGAAATTGATGGGTGAGATACATATTGTAGGAAAAAGGGTGGGGAAAAAGAAAAAGGATGTTTTATATAATTTTATTTAAGAAATTTAAGGTTTGGGGAATTTATGGATATGGGTGAATTTTGATAATTATATGAGTTTTATTTTATATATTTATAATTAAATACATAGCTAGTTTCTATTTATATATAGTAGGATATATATAAGTTTACGTACACATTACGCTTATATGCCACGCCGAGGACGACAGGGAATGCCAGGGCGGCGTGGGGGCGGCCTTTATTGAAAAGAAAAAAGAAAAATTTTGTGGTGAAAAAGCACCAGCCCCAACACTCATATCGGAATCAAGGTAATCAAAATAGTCACGCAGCAACGCCACACGAATTGTAGTATATACGCTGAGTTAGAACAACGCGCGCCAAGAAGACCATTCAATTATTTCCCACCGGCATACCACAGGCCACGCGTACGAGCCACCCCATCTTCGGTGACGAATCCTGTCCCATTTTATAATCTGATAGCCGTCATAATAAAAAGTACAGTCCATCCCTACCCCATCAAACCTTAAAAATACAACATGCTGACCACGATGTCGTGCAAAAGTGGGAAACAATGGTAATAAAATAAGATTGGTCAGTATTTGTGCAAAAATTCAAACTTACCTCAGTCCCAATTAAGGCATAAGCCAAAATAAAATTTATTTATATCGTAGTAAAAGTTATTAACCCACATAACCAGGACGATTTACGTAAGCCTGCCCTAAAATTCAAAAGTATTAGAAATGCCACACCAAAGAACGCCACCGGCAGCAAGTGCACCAAAAGAATTGACAGTCAAACCCAAAGATATTGATAGTAAAGAACAAGAAATGTCGAATAATACGACAAAAGAACTCGAGGAAATAATGCGAGAGTTCGATCCAAATACACCGGAACCGAAAAGAAAGAAACAACAAGACAAAAGGGAAAGCTTGCAAGAAGCGCATACCGGTACGTTCCCAGAAAAAGCAAGCATATGGTTCCCAAACACGCTGAATACGATGGTTTTGCTAATCTATAGTACAAATTAACTAAATTATACCTTTTCATGGAGTTTCGAGTGTTTTTCTTTCGAGGAATCCTATTTCCAAAATGTTGTTTTATTTGTTTCGATATATATTGCGTGCAGTGCATCATGAATGGTCTATATGGGATTTGTGGCAGGCTGAGTACGATGGTTTAGTTACCTCGAGTCCATCACGAGTATCGTATGCTTTTCAGGCATTTTCATCGAGTTCAGGGTCAATAAACCTGATATTGCCTACAGGTCATCAAGAATTTTCTATATAGATTTTCCGGTAGGCTGAATACAATGGTTTGCTTATTCAGAGACAGGCACAAATACATGATGCGTCGTGAGTTGTTCATTTTCATCGGGTTCAGGATCAATAAACCCCATATTGCCTATAGGTCATCAAGAATTTTCAATATAGATTTTCCGGTAGGCTGAATACGATGGTTTGCTTATCCAGAGACAAACACAACTACATAATGCGTCGTGAGTTGTTTTCGACGGGATTAGTGTCTACAAGCTTTTAGCATTTTCATTGGGTTCATGGATCAACTAGTTTTGGGATGGTATATATGTACATCTAACAGCCTGGTACAGGTGATTAAAAAATAATTTAAAAATGAAACCACGCTCGTTCTGCTTCACCCTCGCGTGCGAAATTCTTGTGGATACTGCGCCAAAGAAACCATGAAACTACGTTTTTCTTATTTAATTTTATAATATGTATTGCACACTGCTACTTCATAAGTCGAATTTAGAAGTATAGATATTTAAAAATCAACTGTCAATTAAAATGAACTCTAAAATTGGTAAGTCACAAAAATCGTCAGTCCCAAAATGCTATATTCCAACGGTCTTTCCGTTTATAACTGAGCTAAGAGTAAAATGTTGAAAAAATCAAAAAATTACAACCGCGGATAAATGTAGCGTCCAGATCTGTATGTACCAAACATTTTGACAGCAATAAGTAATACGTGTCATAAATTGGTTGACGGTGAGAACACGAAAGAAGGTGTAAATGTTAGTGTTATGAAGAGTAACAAAAGAACATTCTCGAACTTTCCAGAAGTCTTACAAATATTCTGGATTCTGAAAGAAACAAGGAACATTGTAGAACGTTCCGAAAAGTCTAGAAACGACTGTTCTAATTATCATGAATGTTCTCGTATGATCCGAGACATTTATATATAATCGTGTTGCTCACTGTTAGATCGTCTCAGTTTTGTTCGTGTTTCGTTGTGTTCATGTAGTTATCGATTTCCATTCAATAAAACTATGCCGTTTGTTTTACTTCAATAAACTTCATTTGTTACGTCCCGCATTCCCTACTTTTCACAAGTTAGCCGGAGATATGACAGGGATAATTGGCGCACTGAGTAGGATCCTCAACAAGACCAAGTTTAACAATGTCAGAAACGGCCAAGCTCATCGAACTCCTACAACAGCAAATGGCTCAACAGCAAGCCCAAATTGCGATACAGCAGCAAACAATGGAGGTCATGCTCACAGTACTACAACCGGGAGCCCAGGGCACCGCCGCAATTCCAGCCGTGACATCGACAATGAACATTCCGGATTTTGAGCCATTTGACTCCACATCCGAACTCTGGCCGGACTATTTGGATCGTTTCCGTACGTTTGCTGGGGCACATTCCGTTTCGGACGTCAAGTTGGCTCCAACATTCTTAACGAACCAATCTAAGGACGTCTACCGTCTTCTGGGAAAGATCAAATTGGCTCCAAGTAGTCAACGTCGATTAGCTCTCAATACACACATTGGTGTGCTGCTTCAAAAACGTCTGCCGTTGGGGATCAAATCCGCGCCCGGAACTTACCAAGGATTTGCCGGGAGTTGCCGTTTATTTGGACGATTTACTGGTCAGCGGAAAAGATTCGGAGGATCATTATAACAATCTTCCGCGCCTACTACAGCGCCTGGAAGATAATGATCTCCGTTGCCGGATAGAGAAATGCCAATTCGCTCAACCGTACGTCGATTACCTTGGGCACCTTCTTTGCCACGAAGGTATCGCCAAGGGACCTAAAGTCGTCAAAATGCCGGCACCCAAGGACGTTTCAAGCCTCAAAGCATTTCTGGGATTCGTTCAGTTTTACGCCAAATTCCTACTTCTGATCTGGCTACAATTACGGAACCACTTTACAATCTGACGAAGAAAAATACTCAATGGACTTGGGAAAAGGAGCAACAAGCTGCTTCCAGAAGCTAAAAGATCTGCTGTCGTGTGATAATATCCTGGTCCACTTCGATACGACACTTCTCCTAGGTCTGGCCTGTGACGCATCGAAAGTAGGAATTGGGGCAGTGTTATTCCACCGATATCCTGGCGGCTGTGAACGCCCAATTGCCAATGTTTCGAAGACGCTTACGGACGCTCAAAGGAACTACAGTAAAATTCAGATGGAAGCCTTGGCAATGGTCTTCGGATTTAAGAAATTCTACCAATACATCTACGGTAGAAAATTCATTCTTGGTGACCGATCATCGTCCGCTACAAGCTCTATTGGCCCAGGCAAGGATGTGCCTCCCTTGCTGCCAACCGACTGGCTCGCTGGGCTCTGCTATTAAGTCAATTCAATTATCAAATCGAATACTGCAAGACCAAGGATCACGCGAATGCCGATGTCCTCAGCCTCCTTCCGTCCCGGGAAGACCTCAACTTCGACGGAGAGGAAAGTGAAGATGACACCGAGATGATATGTGCGTCACGGGAGATCAATGGAAAAGTGACACCAGCCGATCATGGTTCATTGGCCCGAGAATCCGCCACAGACCCGATTATCTCAACAGTGCTGAGGTTCACTTGTGAAGGATGGCCGCAGAAGAAAAGTGATGAAGCCTCCGAAATACAGCGCTTTCGTCAAGTTGCTGACTCCTTAGTCATCATCAATGGATGTCTTGTTCTTGGATCAAGGGTCGTTATTCCGGCAAAAATGCGTCGACAAGTTCTGGAGCTGTTACACTTGGGACACTTTGGCATACAGCGGATGAAAAATCTTGCCCGCACATCAGTCTACTGGCGCAACATCGACGACGATATTGAAGCCACTTGCCGCCACTGTGGTACCTCTGGTGAGCACCAGGAAAAGCCAGCCAAACCACCTATCCATTCATGGATGCTTCCGGAGAAACCGTGGGTCCACTTCATCTAGACCACGCAGTCAACTTCATGGGCTCCAACTGGCTCGTCCTTACAGATGCCTATTCGAAATATCCGTGCATTCATCCCACGCAGTCAGTTTCAACCAAAGCCACGTTAGAACTTCTAGAACAGGACTTCGCTCACTTTGGATATCCCCACACCTTAGTTACAGACAATGCAACAGCGTTCCACCCTCAAGGATTTCAAGCCTGGTGCCGGGATCATGGGATCGTCCATCTTGCCGGAACTCCATACCATCCAGCTACTAATGGATCCGCGGAACGCCTAATTCAAACATTCAAACAGGCGCTCCGAAAGTCTCATCTTCGTCCAAAACAGGCGCTGCAATAATTCCTAATGCAGGAGTCCCAACTCCACGGGGTACTCCCCGAGTGAACTATTAAATTCTCGCCAAATCCGAACATCAATCGACACGCTACTTCTGTCTCCTGCTCACAAAGTTCAAGGAAGACATTGCAAGAATGCCGTCAAGTCACAAGGCCCTGAGATGGTTTCCAAGGTCATCCGATCGTATCTAGTCGGAGATCCGGTCTGCGCCTTGTACTTGGTCCGCGGAGAGTCAAAGAAGGTCGCTGGGTCCCTGCTGTAAGCATCAAACGAATCTGGTCTCGCACGTTTAACGTCCGCGTTCAACCGAAGGGTCCAACATGGAGAAGGCACTGGGAACAGCTCCAGCCCCGTTACATATCCCAAGATGCTGCTGATCCCGGGGACACGCCCGTCATGACTGCCATGGTTAGTCCTAATACAGATATTACATCTCCTCCACTGAGTAATTCCGCGCCAGCAGCTTCAGCAACTGTTCCAATGCGCCCGTCCGAAGACAGCCGGCTGCAAGCTGTTCCGGAATCGGAACCTCACTTTCCACGCCGTTCCAACCTTGTTCGCAAGCCGAAGTAAAGGTTCTCGCCTTCGCGATAAACCTCAATTTTGGTGGAGAGGTGTTATGAAGAGTAACAAAAGAACATTCTCGAACTTTCCAGAAGTCTTACAAATATTCTGGATTCTGAAAGAAACAATAGAACATTGTTGAACGTTCCGAAAAGTCTAGAAACTGCTGTTCTAATTATCATGAATGTTCTCGTAAGATCCGAGACATTTATATATAATCGTGTTGCTCACTGTTAGGTCGTCTCAGTTGTTTTGTTCGTGTTTCGTTGTGTGCATGTAGTTATCGATTTCCATTCAATAACTTTAATCCGTTTGTTTTGCTTCAATAAACTTCATTTGTTACGTCCCGCGTTCCCTTCTTTTCACAAGTTAGTCGGAGATACGACAGTTGGTATTTTGGGTTTCTGACTAACCGGTTATCCACGACGTTCAATTGAAGTGCCGTTCGTTTCCTGTCCTAATGACAAATATATGTACACTAAGATAACCTATTAAAGCAACATTATGTGGAACCAGCGCCAAAATATTTTCCTAAAAGTTTATAGGAAAACTTCTAAGTAAATCGTATTTTCTCTGTAGCGTCGAATCAATGCTCTTAGTAAAATTTTACAAATGGTTACTAGATGATATGCCAGGGTATCCGGATAACTCGGCGCCGATGATAATATCTGAATAACATATCCGGATAGCTTTACCCATACCTAATTGATATATTTTGTAACTACAAACTTTTCCAAGTGTATTTTAGTATATAAATAGTACGGTCAAATATGAAGGCAGAGTTGTTAAGCCTTGACGATGCCCTTGATGATACGCCACAGGTTCGTACAATTTTCTATATTTTTCATCAATTTATGAATTTGATTATTAACTGAACTGCTGATTAATAAACAGTGCTGCAGTATTTGATTAAAAATATGATAGGCTGTTTAGCTATATATATCAGGGAGCAACCGGAATTCCGGTTCCGGCGAAAATGGTGTTCCGGTTGCGGTTCCGGCAAAGGGCAAAAACCATACCGGAACCGGAATTCCGGTTTAAAAATTTTGTTTGAAATTTTCCACGTTTTGCTTCATCTTGTAATCCAAACATATGTAATATATATTATACAATGATCAAGCTCTAATACAACCAAGCAAAATAAAATATTAACTAACCAATTTGCCGTGTGAAACGTAAGTAGGGCACATAATTTGAGCAGGAATTTTTCATAATAACCTGCAGGAGTTTGTTAAATCAAAGCCAGGTCGATGCTTGTAGCAGCTGTTTTACACATACAGCAGTATGTTGGATACTTTTTAATTAAACCGGTCCAACTCGCTAACAGAGTATGGCTTAAGCACAAGTACTTAGGGTATGCTTGGCTAACATTAATTACGTCAAGCACCCGCCAGTGCGCTTGTAAACTTGGTAAATCAGTCTAAATTAAAGTAAACTAACGTTATCTGCAACGCAGCTAGAAACTGCTTTCTTGGCAATGAACTGTATTTATTGAAACTGTGCGAGCAGCATCACAGTGTGTCTCATTTATAGCATTCTGATTAGAAAGTTATCATCATTATCATCTAACTAACTGGCACTATTTGTCCAACGCTAGCCTAAACAGTGTCTCTGACCACTGATCAGAAAATTACCTTCTATCTATTATTTTCTCTTAGAATCATATAAACCAATAATTTTACGTTTCCTACAGAAGAACATGCAACAAACGTATGTGTAGTAAAGGGAGGCGACTGGAGACAGAGCGAAAGTGTGTATTCTGCGCTCCAAGCTTTCTAAGCACATTCGATTTGACGCAGTATACGCAATGGTGTATATATAGTGGAAGACATTTTTTGCTCTGAATGTCCAAAAACCGACATATTTGATCGATAAATAAACATTATTAGCTTCCTCAGTCTCTTTAAAGTTTCAGAATGGCAATAATACCAATGCATTTTAAATCCACTATACCTTCATTCCTTCCATCATCTGTTTTACTATATATAAATTTCGAATACCAGGTTCCGGATCCAGTTCAAATGAACGGTTCCTGTTGCTGGTTCCGGTTCCGGTTATTCCCTGATATATGTATATATAATTATATGTGGACTACTATATATGGTGGGTCTCTAAATAGTTTCAGATCTACTACACCGGATACATTGTTCACTGGTTTTTTGAATCAATGCAGTTTATTTTCGATGCATAAATTATGTCTGGATAAATGGAACATATCAGGTTTGCCTTTCTTGTCACCATTCTTATTTTTTAGTGCATTAAGTGTGACTTATTTATTGCAGACGCGGACTTTGGTGAAGTTATTCGAACAAGATGCAACAATTTATACCAAGTTTGCGGAATCTATACATTCTTCGGTTGAAAAATTGGTTCATGCTCAGGTTAGCGAAACGCCAATGGCGAGATGTGTTATTTTTTATTATTGTTGGTTCTCAGTACGAAAATATACGTACGATATAGCAGGTTTCCTAATTCGCTAAAAATTTCATAGGGGGTATGAGCCGAGTATAGGGGCCTAGAGCGGAAATGGGTGCACCGGATTTTGCTAGGGGCATGAAAGTCGAACTGGAGGAGTTAACAGCTGGTTGAAATATAAAAATTTTCAAATCATTTTTTGTTAAAATAGCTAACTAAACGGCGTCAGAAACAGTGCAATGATGTCTCTATTAAGATTAAAACCCAGCTTTCAACCATGTTTTCTAAAACTAATCAAATTTAAGGAGTTAACAGCTGGTTGAAATATAAAAATTTTTCAAATCATTTTTTGTTAAAATAGCTAACTAAACGGCGTCAGAAACCGTGCAATGACGTCTCTATTAATATTAAAACCAAGCTTTCAACCATGTTTTCTAAAAGTAATCAAATTTTTTACTTTAGATTTTTATTAAAATTTTGACAAGTTTTTATGTAAACTGGGAGTGCTTTTACAGGGAGAAGCCAAAAAGTTTGCCAGTTCGCACCCCGTTTTTGCCAAGGGTTTCCACTTTGGAGAAGCCAATTTTGTAGGTTTGTTTGAAAAAATGTTGAAATCCATCCACCCAAAGATGAGTTACGAATGACAGAAACTGACAAAAAAGAAATTTTAACGATTTTCCACCGTTGCGACCTAGGTGAAGGCTCCGCTCGCTCCGCAGTATTTTATAGCAAACATAGTCTCCCAGTTGTTAATATTACTACTGTGGCTATGTCCTTGCTAACGACGCAACGCTGGCGGCATAAAAGAATTTCCAGTCATTTTTGAATCATAATTTTGGGCGCTTTATATATGGTGGTTTATTGCATAGTTTGGTATCGGCATCTCGTATTTAACTTTCTTTTTTCCGAATAATTTAAATACAATTCTTAGTTAATTTGGCAGTCGGCGGATTTTTTTGTAAGTATTTATAAAATATATATAGGAATTTCTAGCCATTTCTGAATTATACTGTCACGACTAAGGAACAAATGACATTTATTAAATGGCATCCACTGTTATATACACAATAATAATTAGCATAAAAGTAGCTAATTATAGAAACTATAAAACAGTTTTCCCTGAGACCATTTTGTCATAGAACCAGTTCTTGTTTCCACAACACCTCCCGCTTGAATTTTCGGAACTCCGTGGAGGTTAAGAGCATGACAAGCACTTTACTGATTTTCTGACTCTGTTCGAACGGCGAAGATTGGGGCGTCCATACTCGTTGGCAATCGGTAGCAGCCTGGGGCTGCATCGGCGAGGCGGTGACCCTTGCGTGAGAACCGTCGTCAATTTAGTATTCTAAGTTGTTCGTGAAACGTCCTCGCCAGGCTCAGCATCATTATCAACTCCATAGCGCGGTCGTAATCTCTCTTGATCACTTCGTCACGTTGGACCCCTCGGGAAAACTCGATCGTTGACGCTCGTTGGGCCAAAGACATTTGTTACAACTGCGGGTACCCACCGCGGGGATTTGTTGCATCATGGCCCATAGTACAAAGCGTAGCACGGAGTGCCCACCTGGTAAACTACTTTGACCGTTTGTGTGGAATTGTTTGACCGGTTGATTGCCTTGTCGGATGCATGCGTAATCGCCGCTTCGGGTGGCACGATTGGCTTCTCTTTCACTGTCGTCCTTGTGCCGTATGAGCCGGTGACGGAGCTAAGGCATCGATTCTAGTCCGGAACGGGTGGCCGTTGAGAAGCTCGCTCGGTGTCACTCCAGACGTCAGCGGTGTTCTGCGGTACTGCATGCGAAACTCGAGCGCGCCTGCTTTGGAGCAAGTCTGTACTTTTTTACTGCTTGCTTGATTATCTGAACCAACCGCTCTGCCGCACCGTTCGTTGCTGGATGATACCGCTTGACAGTTGAGTAATGCTGTGTTCTCGGCACCACGACTGGAATTCTTCGGATTTGAACGTAGGAGCATTGTCTGTTACGACCGTGTAAGGAAATCCGAAATGTGCAGTCAGTCACCAGTAACTCTGCAGTAGCTCGCGCCGTGATGGGGCCCGTGGGATGGGCGCTAGGGAACTTGGAGTAAGCGTCGGTTACGACCACCCAATTGTGGCCCATGAAGTTGATGGCGTGGATGACGTGGATCCGCCTCCATGGTTTCTCGGAAAGCATCCACGGGTGGTTGGCACACTTCGTCGGTTTGTTCTGGTGCTCCTCGCAGGTCGAGCAATTTTGGCTTTTGTCTCTCGATGTTGCTGTCGATGCAAGGCCAGTAGACGACAAAACGCGCCAGTTGCTTCATTCGCCGGACACCAAAGTGTTCGTGGGGCCGCAACTCGAGCACCTCGGGACGCATAGCCGCGGGAATGACGAGACGGTTGCCGTAAAACAGGCAGTGGTCGCTGACGAACAATAGATCGTTCAGGCGCCGAAAACTCGCCAGTTCGTCGGAATAGGAATCGTCCCGTAGGGCTTCAGTATTACGTTTTTGGCGAGCATCTCCTTCAACTTCTCGAAGACTGGCTGCTGCTCCGGCCCCATTTCCACGGCATGTTTTTCTTCTGCAATCGGTTGAGCGGTTCGGCTATGGTTACAAGATGTGGGAGAAAACGTCCACAAAACTGGATGGAGCCCAGGAACGATTGCTGAGTCGACATGTCGCGCGGTGGCGGCATCTGTCATAGTGTGTCGACTTTCGGACTCTTCGAGATACCGGCGTTCGACAGAATGAAACCTAAATATTCGATCTTGGGCTGTGCAAACGTACGGCTTTCCATTCGACACCGCAGGCCCCTTTCGGACAATCGCTGGAGCAACGCGCGCTCCTCCGTAGTTGATGCCGTGGATTTCGAATCGCTACGAAGGACGGCCGTGACATCGATGAAGAGTGACGATCCCACTTCGGCCGATGATGTTATTACCCTTTGACGCCACGGTGAACGGCATTGTCTGCGTCGGTTGCCCACGAATCACCGCATCCACCTGGAAATAGCCATAGACAGGCAGAGGATCGCCCGTTGCTGCTTCGTACCTGTGCGGTGGTATCATCCGGATTGATTTGCTTAATTGCGACCAAACCGCTTCGGTACAGAAGTTGTCATCCGTGCCGGTATCTACCTCGAAGTCAGACGACCGGCCGTTGATCTCGAGCGGCTGTTGAAGATTAACCACCGTGTTGACCAACCTGACGGTGTCAGTCGTTAGGATTGACTTTACTGTACGTGCCGCTTTTCCTGGCAGACCTCGCTTCTTCTTGAGACACACCTTCTCGAGATGCCCGGTGATATCGCAGTAGCGACACTTGGAATCTTTATGGCGGCAGTCGTTGCTTTTGTGATCGTTCCGGCCGCATCGCCCACAGGTGCCTACCGGAATCGCAACTTCGAGCCGTTGTTGGTCGTTGTGCGTTCCCCTCGCGTTCGAATTGCATTGACTGACTCAACTTTGACAGGGAGCACCGGTTCGAACGTGACCGGTATACCGTTTCCTTCGCCATTCGTGCCGCCACTTTGGTCTCCAAGGCAATTGGAATCGTTTTGGGGAAGGTGAGCTCGTCGTCGTGCACCTTGAAGATGGCTGTGAGCACCTCCGCGTTGCCAACGGAGTAGATGAACCGTGTGCGGAGAGTCGTTTTGCGGGTTCTTGATTGTGGGAAAATCGCACGTTGCCATATATTGCCGGATTCGTGCCGCCAACTCTTGGATCGTTTCGCCCGGCTTTCACTGCATGTCGGACCAGAACTTGAATCGCTCCCGAACGACGTACCGCCTGGGATCCAATTGTTCGCTCATGAATGCCGCGATTTCTTCGATCGTCAGGTCGTTGATCTGCTTCGGTGGTGCCTGTTGGTCGGCCAGGTTGCCCAGCGTTTTGTAGTTAGCGCTGGTCTGGTTCGTCAGAAACACTTGCGCCTGCCACTCGATCAGGATGCAGTGGGCCCCAACGAACGTATTCAAACGAGCCAGTAGTCGGTCAACAGTTCGGACGTTGAATCGAACGAACTGAACGCGGGAATCGCTGCTTGATCTGTCAATTGACCTTTGGAGCTTTGCAGGCTCTCGAACAATCGCCAGTTCTGCTCCTGGAGGAGGACCATTTGCTCGTTGAGTTGTTGCTTCGCCGACATCTGCTCTTGAAAGAGCTTACACATCTGTGCCAGCTCGGACATCGTATTGGAGAAGTTGAGAGAAAAACTTTAGTAATAAATAAAAAATGAAACAATTTTTTTAATATAACTTGATCTCATCCCGATCACCACTTCTGTCTGTCGTGACTAAGGAACAAATGAGATTTATTAAATGGAATCCACGGTTATATACACAATAGTAATTAGCATATAAGCAGCTAATTACACAAACTATCAACCAGTTTTCCCTGAGATGATTTTGTCATAGAACCAGTTCTTGTTTTCACAACACATACCTTTATCATATAGGAGTTTTTATTACATATATAGTTAGGTTTCGGGATCTTACCAGCTGTTAATGTCCGTGTTTATTGATAACATTAATTTCAAAGCCCAATTTGTTTACGGCCGAAGCGCTAGGAAATCTAATTAGCAGCTTGAATTGTCGCCAAAAGTGGTAAATTCTGAGTGTTGATTTTGTAATTGAGAGAGACGTACACACAACTATCTTGAGCACCAACATACAAAATCAGCCGAATTTTAGCCATGTAGCTTGAATATTTGGCGATTGCTGCATAGTTAGAGACTCAACATGTGCAGTGAAAGTATATAGAGAATAAATTCTGCCATAGGTGTAACTCCATGGTAGTCCCGGCGGCCAGGATCCCGCAAGATTGGAACGAAGCGACCCACAGTCCTGCAGGACCCCAAGCTTCTGGGCCATAATAATACATGCTGATAATTTCGCCGCTCGGATAATCTCGTCAGTGCTAAATTCACAACCGATGTTATGTTAACACACACAGATAAGCTTTTTATATTATTTTAATCGCAGCCTAAAATTGCACATGCCATATACTACTAAAATAATCGCCAGCTCCTGATGCGGTGCAGATCATTTTGATATTTTGGTCCATTAGGTTGTTCGATATTTAGAACATTTTTATAGTGTCTTAATTCCGCTTCTTCCTCTGTAGCATATGCTCGGTGCGCTGGATATGGATCATTTGTACGCCATTCGATTTGTCTCACCGAGTCAAATTTAATGACACACTAAAAATTTTAAAGGATTTCAAATTTCAAGTATATATATTAAAAATTTGAAAGTCTGTCAGAAATCGTTACCGAGGATCGTCAGTGGTTTATAAAAGTATCAGTAAGATGAATAAAAAATTTGAAAATTGTATAATTTATAAATTTAGTTCGTCAAAAGGTACGGGGCGGAAGTGGTTAGAATGCCCTCGGAAAAAACACTGCTATATGTATCTCAGATGTCTATAAATCGAAAGAACGAAGTTAGTTTCATACAGCGTAACTTAACCCGCTGATGCGATTGTATAGGTTAATTATAGTCTGCGAGATTCCGGAAATCAGCTGTAGTGGGGTCAGCGTTGCGTAGATATTGCCGTTTTCGTATGTTTTAGGTCTGATGGGCCCATTCAACAGGCCTTTTTGAACCCTACAATGTACATAATGAGATACAAACATTAACAAGCTGTATAACTATTTGCAGATATTTTGCCTAGGCGCGTGAACTCTCATTTGGAACCAATGGGCGTCCGATTTTTCCAGCTAAAAAAGCTTAAAAATCATGTCGGGAATGCTGTCAAAATGCTTCTGATAGAGAGAAAAGACCATTTTGGGTTAAGTTTTGACTAAATTTGTGACATTTTTTGCTTCAAATTGGAATTTTAGTACAAATTTTAATCAAATTTTATATGTTTTATCGCAAAACAGTTTGCCAAGGGGCGATGAGTAACTGAAAGTCTAAAATTTTGCCAGGGAGCACGAGCTGAAAAGCGTCCATTTTTGCCAGGAGGGCAATTGAAAGTACCACGTCCTCCAATTTGGAGAGACCAGCATCTAGATACAAGATAGATTTCTCTGCAGAATGAGACGTCATATAATTCATTGTTGCGGAGATATTGCCATATTGGTTTATTTTGAGTCTCACGGCCCATTCAAAATTACAGGACCCGATCTTGCAGTGTAAATAAAAACAGTAGCAGCACACGCCATGAGCAACTACATAAAAGATGAATTGCTGTATTGTAAGGCTCGATTGGCTGCGAAGATATTGTCTTTTTCAAGTATTTTGGGTGTCATGGACCCATTGAACCCATTTCGTCCTAATCCTGCATCGTAAATGACAACAATAGGAGCAGGTCACTAGCAGCTACATACAGAATAAATTATCTTACAATTTAGACCAATATAGCTCGATCAATTGCGGAGTTATTTTCGTTCTTGGATGTCTTAGCGCTCATGAGTCCACTTCAAAACTACTATAAAAACCCAAATCCTGCATCCCAAAAAGAGCAGTGTAGCAATTCATTTCAATATATAGTCGGGCCGGAGCTTATAGAGCTTTGTTTCCTAAATTCTGAACAGTTTTGCTCATATTTGCATCTTTGTCGACTTCAATCGATCCCAGGTATAATTTTGATAGTTTGGAGAAGCCATTTATATCCATTTTTACGGAAACCAATCGTTCAAATGAACTTTCAAGAGACAGTTTAATGACAATCAAAAATATCTCTAGTATATCAACAATTATTAGTTATTCATATACATATATAGTGCATTGTGATTAGTTACGGTTTACTCAACAAACGAAAGTTTACCTTTAGTGCCTCAGCTGGGTTAATTGTTATTGCGACATAGTGTGAAAATGTGTATTGTTTTAGTCAGAAATGCACTTGGCAATGGAAGAATTGGGGAAAACGCTTGGGACATATAGCAGCTTGGTAAGGTGCCTTCAGTACTAAGTTTTGTAGTTCCTGGCTTCTATATTTATTGAAACTACTACACAGCATTAAACATTTTGTTTGGGGCAAAACCAAGTCCACCCGCGATAAAATGGGTGAATTCGCCGGTGGAATCAGTGGTTTAGAAATCTGAAAATTTTACAAAACCAGTGTTTTTAATGCTGGTTGAGCAAAAAATAATAAATGGCCTCAAAAATCCAACTTTAAACATTTGCAAGAGGGAGTTTTGCCGCCGGAAGCAAAAAATTGCCAAAGTGCATTCAAGCAGAGGAACCAAAAATTTTGGAAAGGGGGACTGGAGCCGTACAACCGGGGCACCGGTTTATGCAAGGTGTAACCGAAAATACCAAGGGCTCTACCACAACACCAAATTAGTAGAAGCAAGTGTACACATGGTAGTCGCGCAGGTGGCAAAGAAAAAACAGAGCCTTCTCTGTTGTGACCGAAACTTGAAATACACACACACCGAAGTTATTTACGTTTTAAGCAACCCGGAAGCCAGCACATCACTTCCCGCCCAGAACGTTTGACTTAAAACTAGGACATATCCTTAGTTTCACGAGTATACTGAGCTTCCTTGATTAAGCTTCCTTGAGAAGTGTACCTAGTAAAGTAAATTTAATACAGTAACGGCCATATGACGGTCTTATTCAACACAAGTTTCATACCATAGGACTCCTTAATGAATTCTTTTATTCTTGCCGCTAACAACTTTGAAAAATGCTAAAACATGATTTATAATGCCAAAGATGAACAATTTTGAGCCTGCATGAGGGTCTCAGCGTTATGAGTGTAAGTATACATCCATTATAGATTTAAAACAAATGCTATTATTATATTAACTCAGTAAGACGCACGCATTTGCAGCAACAAGGAAACTCATTTAAAGTTTTAGAATGTTTCACTTTTTTTGGTGTATTTTAAGCCTTTGGCTCATAGATAGGAGACCGCCTAGTCTGACATTGTGTGTGCTGAATAACAATTATTATTTACGATGGTCTCCATTTTTTATACCATTCATCGAAGAAGGTTTATGTTTTAAGATGCCGTAGAATTCTATATCGTCAAAACAACAAAACTGTCACGTTTTTGAATGAATGTAAAGAAAAACGACGGCAAAGCTTGTGGTTAAGGAAAAGGAAGAATTAGACACGACTTTACTTAAAAAGTTTATTCTAGCTAGAATGCACGTGATAGATTTTGGAACGGAATTTTATGGCATTAATTTTTCTGTCGAATATTTCGAATAACCTAATAGACTATATATGTATTCCATATTACAGAAATTTCCAGTTAACCGAACCGATGACCCTGGTTTAGCTATCTTCGGCCAGCTATCATCGGCAGTCGGCGAGCTCGGAAATCTGCTTCAGCTGCTAACGAAACAATGTTCAGACTGTGTGTTATATCCGTTGAGCAAATTTGTTCACATGGATTTGCTTTCACAACTGCTTGGAGAACATAAAACTGAATATCATACGACAGCCGATGGTAGGTTTGTAATGTATTGAGATGTAGCTTTGTACTTCTGTAAAAAATACAACCATGTAACGTAAAGTTAAAACAAAAAGTTGATATGATAATTTTGTAAAAATACAATTATTATGTCACGTAATGCGAAAACAAAAAGTTAATGTATCTAAATTAACGAAGTTTGCGATGAAGCGTGAGCAATATATGTTGTTTCACAAAGCCTGGATGATCAATTTCATTGTGTCTGCGTTAAGCGATTGCAGGATATTATATGCCGACAATCGTGCCACTTCGAATAATGGACGATTTAACAAAATCTGTTTCGTTTTTACCATTGCTTGAAAACTTCATGATGTTATAGAACTGACCTATCGTTCGTAGATATCAATTTAAATCCTGTACTTCTTTGAAAGTTTGGCTACCTGGCAAGGACCACAAAGCATAATTTTGGGTACTTCGACCAGGGATGTATAATAATCTAAACCAGCTACCAGGGAGTAACCGGAACTCCGGTTCTGGCGAAAATCGTATTCCGGTTGCGGTTCCGGCAAAGGGAAAAACCATACCGGAACTGGAATTCCGGTTTAAAAATTTTGTTTGAAATTTTCCACATTTTTGCTTCATCTCTGATCCAAACATATGAATATATATTATACAATGATCAAGCTCCAACACAACCAAGCAAAAGAAAAGATTAACTAAGCAATTTGCCATGTGAAACCCAGTGCGCTTGTAAACTTTGTAATTCAGGCGAAATTCAAGTAAAGTAACGTTATCTACAACGTGGCCAGAAACTGCTTTCTTGGCAATGAACTCGATTTATTGAAACTGTGCGAGCAGTGTCACAGTTTGTCTCATTTATAGCATTCTGATTAGAAAGTTATCATCATTATCATCTAACTGACGGGCACTGATTGTCCAACGGTAGCCTAAACAGTATCTCTTACCACTGATCAGAAAATTACTTTTTATCTATTAATTTTTCTTGGAATCATACAAACCAATAATTTCAAGTTTCTTACAGAACAACATGTAACAAACGTATGTGTAGTAAAGGGAGGCGAATGGGGTCAGAGCGAAAGTGTTTATCTTACGCTCCATGCGTTGTGAGCACATTCAATTGGACGCAGTATACGCAAGGGTGTATAGTAGAAGGTATTTTTTGCTCTGGCTGTCCAATAAAACGACATATTGATCGATAAATAAACAGTATTAGCTTCCTCAGTCTCTTTTAAAGTTTCAGAACGGCAATAATGCCATGACAATACACTTAAGTTTAATATAAAAGTTATTTTAATGCAGTTTAAATCGACTATACCTTAATTTCTTCCTTCATCTGTTTTACTATATATATTCGAAGGCGCAGGTTCCCGATCCGGTTCAAATGGACTGTTCCGTTTGCTGGTTCCGGCTCCTGTAAATTTCGGTTCCGGTTATTCCCTGCCAGCTACGTGTAATATAGAAATTACGAATATCCAGTTTAGAAAAGCTGCATTTTTAGTTATTCAATTATTTTGAAAGCACCACCATGTCAACATATTTTGTTGTAGTGTATATGGTTACCTTAGACTATTCAAACACTGTGATCAAGCATAGTCGTCTGAGCCGGAAAGATCCTGCAAAGAAAATAAGAAATTAAGCTCGACTACACCGCGACCAAGGAAAAATTTCATCAGGTTATATTTTGATTTAAAATTGTTTTCAAATTATGCAATTCCAGACCTTGTAATTAAATTTGAGTAGAACGATAATTTTAAATTTTGGCTCTGGAGGGGGGTTGAGGATGTCCTGTCTGTGTGTGTGTATGTCGCACCTGGATCTCGATAATGGTTGGGCGGATTTTGATGCAAGTTAGCTCATTCGAACCGCAATGGTCGATTTAGGTGTAGTGACGGAGCCCGATTTTTGAATTTTTCCCGTGGGAAAAGTTAAAACGAGGTATCAGCAAACTAATAGGCCTATTATATGTAGCTTTACCAGGGCTTTCCAATTATATATAACAAGTTTTTCAACTACTTCCCAATCTGGAGTCTATAAGCTTATAGTTGGCGCCAAATTTCATGTTTGGTGAAAAGTCGTAGGAAATGCACCTAAATGTGTGCTTATTGTTGGTTTTAGTGTCGGATGTGGGGTTCTGGGTTATTGTGTGGCAAATATTTTTCACACTTCTGCTTCATAGTTGGTATGAAAAATGAGATTTTTCTCAAGTGTCGGTTTGAATTCTCTAACGTTCTTTTCACGGTCAATTTAAGGTTTTATTGAATTATTAAGTTGTTAGTTCATTGTTTTTGTACTCGTTGTATGATGTTTTGTCTACTGCATACGTTGGCTATCCAAACAGGCGGGCGTAACTATGACTCATCGCTCACGGTTTATATAATGCTGCACCTGCGTATTGTGTGTAGGCTTTGTTTGTGTG
>JASANE010030004.1:0-21314 GCA_030248225.1 Trileptium ribeirensis | reverse complement strand
GGCGCTCGTTCAGTTTCGTATTGCTGTTTGTGATGACTAGATTAGCTCGAAGAGTACTGCGATACAACCCCCAATGTTACTAACTGAAGCGATGCAGCTTGACTTAGACGGTTTGTCGAACTTCTGTGCTGAGTGGTGTGTTACAATCAATGAGCTAAAAGTCATGTAATGCATTGCGGGGCAGGCGATACCGTCTGCGATGTATACCTTCGTGGAATGATGTTGGACGTCGTTCGGTCGCAGAAAAACCTTGGTGTTGTAGTGGCAAAGAACTTAAAGTCTTCAGAGCATTGTGCTACTGTCTCGGCGAAGGCAATAAAAGTAGTGTTCCTCTTACGGCGTACAATTCGTCATTTTTGTGATTGAAAAAGTCCAGCGCCCGGCAACCAAGCTCATTCCGATGATTCGACACCTTTCATATAGGGAGCGTCTTAACTTTCTCGGTATTCAGTCGCTAGCAACCCGAAGGCTGCGAAACGATATTCTTCTGGTATTCAAGATAATTCGTGGGGATGTAGCGTTGGACATCTCGAAGTATTTCGCTCCTGGCTTCCCCAGCACTCGAGGGCATAACTTTAAGCTGGAACCAATCGAAATTCCTCGCCTAGACTGTCGTAGACACTTTTTCCTCGCCGTGTTGCATTCAGAGCTTGCAACGCGCTTCCAACCGAGGTCGTAAATGCAACTTCGTTGTCACTATTCAAAAAGAAGCTTCACGAATCCGGGTTCCTCAATGCTTACGAATATTAATATGTTTTTCAACTCAAATCACGCCTTGCTCCGATGCGAGGTTATCTCCTCTTCGCATGACAAATCAACGCAGATCCAGGAATAAAGCTATCTCACACGTACCATGCTGGGGGAAGAAATGGTACGTCAAAATTTAATGGCGCTGTGTGGTGTAGTAATACGCTGTCCGACGGTCATTATAAGGTATGGTGGACTTTTGTGCCCCTAACATAGCAGGAGCTAGGGGTCCACAAATCGGATGGGCCAAATGAAGCCAAAAACACATGTCCCACTGTAAACGTTCGCGATATCGCCAGCAAATGATACATATGTGTATTTTTCATTTCACTGTGATCGTTTGATATTTGCTAATTTTTCCGGAAAAACTTGGGGGTAAACATAGACATTGAAGCTGACGCCAAGCTTCAGAAATTTTTTTCGTGACATGTAGCCCCCGACCTAGGTCAAATCTGACAACTCGCATACGTGGTAAATAATGTCAAAGTGCACTAGCGCCAATAATTCTATATAACGATAATCGTAATCGGTACAGGTGTCAGTGAAAAAAGAATGTGAGCGTATGTCTATGTGTTGCTTAGTTATGAGGCCGAAGGTCACAAAGTTCCAAAAATGAGGTATGCAAAATGTAGCCCCCCCCCGACCTTACGAAAATTCAGTTTAAAAAACCAAATTTAGCATACAGTCTTACAATAGGCCGGAGAGAAATATCCCACTAGAATCGGGCCATGTATAAAAAATTTTTAATGAAAATGTAGCCCCCCGGCCTGATGTGTAGCCCTCCGACCGCATATAATAAACGAACCATATTAGTATATAAGTTCGTCATCATTGAACCATAATATGGGGCCTTGCGTTTAATTGCGACAGCTGGGTAACCCTTCCGCCTGCCTGCAGACCTATTCCGCTCTAACATGAAATTGCTTCTCTGTACATCGCAGGACGTTGAGCGTGCCCGGGAAGAAGTCAACTCTCGTGCTGAAAATGCTCGCACCATTCCGGGCACTCATGGATTACACTGTTTTAAGCCAGAGTCTGTCAGTGATTCGCTGCTGGCCTGTTTCTTGCGGGTGCGATACTTGCGCACTCGGTGGAACGTGTCTTGAGCAGCAGCGTGATGCGTTCCGTTTTGACTTCGCTGCAGCAAAAGCAGCAACATTGAAAGCAAGCACATCAAAAGCCGCAACGACAATATCGAAAGCAGCGCCTACATCCGTTAGCAACTGTGTCATTGCAGTTTATGACGACGAATGGTACGCCACGCAGATTATCAGTGAAACCAAATCCAGAACCTCTAGAAGTAGTCAAAGTTTTACGCGTTATATGCTGTAGAAAGGTGTAGGTCCCCACCCGACTTAAGGTGTAGCCCCCACTCCGACTTCAGGTGTAGCCCCCCCGACTTAAGGTGTAGGTAGCCCCCCCGACTTAAGGTGTAGGTAGCCCCCCCGACTTAAGGTGTAGGTAGCCCCCCCGACTGAAGGTGTAGCCCCCCGACTTACACATATCGGGGTGTCAATTTTTACAAGACCTATGGGTCTGCCTGAAATTTTCTGTCGAACATCTCCCACTCATGGTTGGTTTGTGAGCATAAAATGGTATCTGTATGTGCTGTATCCGTTGCGCTAGAAAAACTTCTGCGATACGCTTGTTCTAAATTGATCATTTTTAACCTCAAAAGGTCTCTAGCGGCACCAATTATAGCCACATGTCCTCCAAATGGCTTGACCGCGACCCTTTTTGTCCGGCTTGCATACAAACAGACCATAGTTCACGTGTCGCTGCGTCAACCTATAGAATAAAGATTTATTTCGGATTAAAATTTTAACCCCAGAGGGCTCTTTGCGACCCCTGTAACAGGTTTCAGGAAGTTGGTTTTGCATAGAGACGTCGATATTCGAGAAATTCAAGGTTTTTACGTGGGAAAGGGTCTAAACACTGTACATTCGAAAACGTTTCATTTTGGCTTCAAAAAGTGGTGTTTAACATTACATGTTTTCGTGAAATGACCCACGTACACGTTTTAATTACCCAAAATATAATTATATATACACATTTTAATTATCCGAAATAGAATTACAAATACACATTTTAATTACCCAAAATAGAATTATATATACACATTTTAATTACCCAAAATAGAATTATATATACACATTTTAATTACCCAAAACAGAATTATATATACACATTTTAATTATCCAAAATAGAATTATATATACACGTTTTAATTACCCAAAATATAATCATATATACACATTTTAATTACCCAAAATAGAATTATATATACACATTTTAATTACCCAAAATATAAGTACCCAAAATAGAATTATATATACACATTTTAATTGCCCAAAATAGAATTATATATACACATTTTATTTGCCCAAAATAGAATTATATATACACATTTTAAATACCCAAAATAGGATTATATATACACATTTTAATTACCCAAAATAGAATTATATACACATTTTAATTACCCAAAATAGAATTATATATATATTTTAATTACCCAAAATAGAATTATATATACACATTTTAATTACCCAAAATAGAATTATATATACACGTTTTAATTACCCAAAATAGAATTATATATACACATTTTAATTACCCAAAATAGAATTATATATACACGTTTTAATTACCCAAAATAGAATTATATATACACATTTTAATTACCCAAAATAGAATTATATATACACGTTTTAATTACCCAAAATAGAATTATATATACACATTTTAATTACCCAAAATAGAATTATATATACACGTTTTAATTACCCAAAATAGAATTATATATACACATTTTAATTACCCAAAATAGAATTATATATACACGGTTTAATTACCCAAAATATAATTATATATACACATTTTAATTACCCAAAATAGAATTATATATATATAGTTATATATATACATTTTAATATACATTCTTATTTTAAAATTCGAATTTTAAATTTAATATACATTCTTATTTAATATACATTTTAGTATACATAATTATATATATATATAATTATATATATACATTTTAATTACCCAAAATATAATTATATATACACATTTTAATTACCCAAAATAGAATTATATATATATAATTATATATACATTTTAATATACATTCTTATTTTAAAATTTCGAATTTTAAATTTAATATACATTCTTATTTAATATACATTTTAGTATACATAAATATATATATAATTATATATATACATTTTAATTACCCAAAATATAATTACCCTAAATAGAATTATATATACACATTTTAATTGCCCAAAATAGAATTATATATACACATTTTAATTACCCAAAATAGAATTATATATACACATTTTAATTACCCAAAATAGAATTATATACACATTTTAATTACCCAAAATAGAATTATATATACACATTTTAATTACCCAAAATAGAATTATATATACACATTTTAATTGCCCAAAATAGAATTATATATACATTATAGTTCCCAAAATAGAATTATATATACACATTTTAATTACCCAAAATAGAATTATATATACACGTTTTAATTACCCAAAATAGAATTATATATACACATTTTAATTACCCAAAATAGAATTATATATACACATTTTAATTATCCTAAATAGAATTATATGTACACATTTTAATTACCCAAAATAGAATTATATATACACATTTTAATTACCCAATATATAATTATATATACACATTTCAATTACCCAAAATAAAATTATATATACACATTTTAATTACCCAAAATAGAATTATATATATATACATTTAAATTTAATCTTTGTTATCTTCCTATGTTGTAGTACAAATACAGAAACATCTCGGGCGAAGAATTCTATTCCCAAATTACTGTCGTGGCAAAAATTTATATATACATTTACTATTAAACTTTGGTAATAATGAAAAACAAATTACACATACTAAATCGTAGCTAAATAAGAATCTATATTATTTTAATAATTGGTTACTTTCGAAAATAAATTTATTGATCATTTTATGCCAATTTTGTTTTCGTGGGTTCCGCCACAGTCTGAATGGGAACTCCTTCTAATATTAACATTTCTGACTTTTGTATGAAAATATTGTCGGGTACATGAACTGATAGCCTTTGGTTTGGAATAAAGAGGTGTGACGTGGGGGCACTCTCGGTTCAACACGGGGCTTTGCAATTAAAAACTTTCCAAATTGAGAGGTTTTGACGAGAAACCTTAGCAACATAGATCTAGCACCCCCACACCTGGGAGTTTTATTCGGCGGGGGGTCAACTCTTACCCCGGGGGAACTGGAAATACCTGATGGAATTTCGCCCAGCTTGCCTGGAGTAAAGTGTACCCTGCAGGTTAACTGGGGTCGTAATTGCATTTTTTGTGAATTTATGCATTTACAACTTTTATCATTGTTTTTGTTGGATAGCATATTGTACTGAAAATACGTACTTATGCAAGTTGCGCTTCATTTTACAGGATTTTTTAATAATAACCGAAATACTCTCAGTAGAGAGGCCTATAGGTGCCCAGCGGAGTGCTTTAAAATCGTAAAAGGTAAAACATACATGCGGAAACTGTAAGGGCTCAGGGATAGCCAAACTCGGCGGCGGAAGTTGTCAAAGGGGGATGGTGCCAAAAAGCTGACGGCGTCCCTCGTTGCACCTTCTTTTTTGCTAATTTTGCCCCAATTTTTGCAAAAGGTTTTCGCGCTGTGATGAACCGGTTGTTGATGCCGCGTGGGATAGGGCAGGGCTTCGGGGGTGGTGGGTAGCCCATCCCCGAACCCTTGTTTCTGCATATATGGATTAAAAGCAAGTTTAAACCATATTTTACGTGATTTTATCGGCTATTTTTACTTTACAATGGTATTTCATTAAAACAGTACGTCTTTGTCAACTGTGGGTAATTTTACCCGGAAGAAGCAAAATTTTGCCAGCGAACTTTGATCCAGGGAAGCGGAGTTTTTCCTGGAGTATGAAATGGGACAGCTTTTCCCCAGGGCGCACCCAAACATGCCAGTAGCCCCAGATTAGATTAGACTTTAAGTAACGCTATGATAGTTTTGCACAGGTCCAATAGTAGGACCCTTTGCACCACCATGTTCTAACTCTTATAAACCCAGATCGGAGTTGCAACGCAAAATGCTATTAATTTACTCAAACACATAGTGCTACCTTTCGTAACTGCTAGTTGTTGCGCATCTAGGAACCTTTGCCTAGCTACACCCCATTTTTACACTTGAAACCAAAGTGTTCAGACGTTTCAGCCTCCTGGCGACAATATTCGCAGAGACCATTTTCTCTTAGTTTCATAACCCTAAGATGGGCATTTAAAAGATTATGCCCATTTAAAGCATGTATAGCAATCCGCAATCTATCTTTGCTAAGCTTCCATAAGAAGCGAGATCTCCAAGAATTGACTTCAGGAAAGAAAAACATTATCTGCTTTCAATGTAATCCCCCTCTCCATCGTCTGGCATGTTGTCCAGACAGAGAACACACCAGCGCCGTCTTCACCATGGAAGAGGAAACTGGAACACAAGGTTCCGGCCCAAAAGCCTTCAATAAAACTCCATTCTTTGCAAGACTGTCTGCAATTTCGTTACCCCTAATGCCTGAGTATTCCTATACCCACGACAAACAGAGCACATTTTCAGCACATAGTCTAATTTCTTATGGCATTCAAGAACAGTGGCTGACAACACCACCGACTTTTCTAGAGCCTTAAGTGCAGCCTGGCTGTCACTGCAAATCCAAATATTCCTTCCCCTAGTACTTTGTTCCACGAGATGTTCGACACATCTACAAATTGCAACAATTTCTGCCTGGAAAACTGTTGCATTGGACCCTAGTGCGAAGTATAATCTATGTGTATTATCAATAGCGGCTCCTGCCTCTACTCTAACTCCACCATCTGTGACCATGAGTGAACCGTTAGTATAGCACACAAAATCGCCATGTTACTGGGTTCCCTCATGTGTAACACACCATTTCCTATTCCAACTGGGAAATCTTAAAATTCTGTCCGTTGGAATTACTATGGTATCACATATGCCGCGGACTAATCTTTGCAACCTATAATATCCACTACCCTCGCACTGAGCAAGCCATAGCCCAGTAGTGGTTCTCAGGTGGTACTAGCTTTCAACTGCCAGTTGATGAAAACGAGATCAATAGGTCTAATTCCCATAATGGCTTCTAGGCCATCCAGAGGAGCAGAACGAAGTGAACCTGTAATCATGCGACAGGCCAGATTATGAACCTTCAAAAATTTCCCCAAATAAGTTTTCAATTTGCTTCTGTGCTACCACATATCACAGCCATAAGTTAGAGATGGAAGCACTGCCGCAGTATAGAGGTAGGACATCGACTTTGTCCGTAGCCCCCAATTAACACCAACTGCAAACTTTATAGCAAAGAGAAGTTTTATTGCCTTCTGAGATGCCTGTTCAATATGATAATCTCCAACTCATTTTTGAGTCTAGATACAACACTAAATATTTTACGCTTTCGCAAGGCCTCAAAATAGTACCGTTCAAGGTTATGTCTCTATATTCAGCCCTTGATATCTTACGAGTGATAACCATAAGATTCGTTTTACTCAAACTTATCGAGAGACCTCTCCTGCTAGTCCAACGGAGCATCGAGTTAAGCGTGTTTTGCATACGTCTACATGCCACACCCAGAGACGTTGCGGAGCAAAGTAAACTAACATCATCTGGGTAAGCAATACTGAAAACTCGATTTGTCAAAGTTAGTCACAAGATCATGCACAACTAAGATCCACAGTAGGGGTGATAGTACACCTCCTGCGGGAAACCCCTAGTAGCTCTGACATTGGCAGTTGTCTTGCCTAGTTTTGCCAGAACTATTTTTGAGTTAAGCAGGTTATCTAGCCAGTTCTTAATATATTCCGGCAACTAGAATCGGCTGAGACCACCTAAAATGTATTCTATCATAGTACTTTCAAAAGCTCCAGACATACCCGCAAAAACAGCTACCACGTATTTGCCTTTGTGCATCTCCCCTTCACTCCACTATGTGGTAGCATGCAGGACCGAGATTGTACTTCTACCACATATGTACGCATGCTGATGCGATGTGGCGGATACTTGACCAGTTTCACATCCCTGATATAATTATCAATTATTTTCTCCATAGTTTTAAGAAGAAAGGATGAAAGACAGATTGGTCTAAACGCCTTTGGATTCATATGGTCCCTCTTGCCCGGTTTGGGTATAAAGATTGCATTAGATATCCTCCACTGTGATGAATATAGCCAAGCCTCAGGCTAGCCTTAAATATACGCTGCAATAAATAAACAGAACATTTTCAGGATAGCCGAGGCATGATTGGATATACATCATCAACTCCTGTCGATTTGAAACTTTGAAAGGAACTGATCGACCATTTGATTCTCTCTATAGTCATCAAGTTACTTATCTCCGTAAGATCGCTTATTTTTGAGATCCAATGAGTCTCCAGCATTCTAGACGGCATCGGGGTATGAAGAACGGGGACCTACGATGGAAAGTGAATAGACAGCATCGTCATAAGTGTTCCATAGTCGTCAGCAGTCATCCAGCCATCTACATTGATTACTCTACCCAGACTTACAATAGGTCTCATCTCAAGTATCTTTTACATACGAGAGTTCTCGGCCGTGCTATTAACCTTATCACATAATCTCCTCCAGCACATTCTCTTTGCCCCATGAATCATCCGCTTATAAGTGCGCTATTGTCTTCTATACCTGTCTCATTCTCTCTCGGTCTGAAAGCGTCTGGCCTTATCAAACGCCTTACGTACTTGCGCTGTGATTCTAGCCCATTATTCCACCAGCGTTTCCTATATTTATTATAAGATTTCTTCTGACATGACGCTTTGGACGAAACTTCTAGTACACTAATCAGAAGAGTTACGGCTAGGTCCAGCTGGTGCGCCGTTATAATATGCTCTGGAATTTTAGCATCTAAAAGTTTCTCTGATACCAGTTGCGCAAACTTAGCATCGTCCAGACTTCTAATATTAAACCTACGTTGCTCAATCGTATCATAAACATTCTTGCTGGTTCAAACTGAATAAATCCGTGATCAGATTCTGAGTAGACTTCCGACACACACCAGCCGCTGATCGCAACAGCAACTTTGCTGTTTGCAAGAGTTATATACAGCACCTCCCTTCTAACGCGGGTGGCAAACGTTGGAATACATCCAACATTGATTACATCCAAGTCTGTAGTCATCAGATACCTACCAAGTCTGTCCCCTATGATTCATATTAGTGCTACCCATATTGTGTGTTGAGCGTTTGCATCACATCCTATGATGACAGCAATATTCCTTCAATGAATCACTAGGGGGTAATGTTGATCAGGAGAAAACAAACTAAGCAGAACCTAACCTACGTTCTAAGAGGACCACCAAGCTATCCTTGGGTCAGACAGCTTGGTGGGATTTGGTCCAGGGCTGCTTATTTGGTCCACTGGCCCTGTGGTAGACCTTATTCACAGCTGTCCTTCCAAGGGCCCCCTACTCAGATGGGGCCCCAAGGAAGGACGTCCCCCTATCCGCCACCTGGGGGCCTGCCTGGTAGTTTACTCTGCCCCAAGTAGTAGCCCAAAGGGCATGTTTTTGTCAGTATTTGTCACCATAACAACAAAGATAATCTTCAAAATTGAGTAAAAGTTTCAGAAATTTCCAGTACCTGATATTGCATATTAACAGGAATTTACTGTATATCCACCTCAAACCTAATGAAAACCCCTAAAAATGCATGGTACAGTCATGCTGGATTCTAGGTGACCACCCTATCGTAGTCCTGCACTTATGCCAAAATACATAAACAGACCGTTCTCAATGCTCCGAAAGTAATCTATAACCAAGCAACTAAATGCAGGCTATATCCTAGTAATCTGGTTTTCGATCCTTAACCCACTGACAACCACCGAAAAGGCATGAAATATTAACATTGTACTGCAGATACTAAACTATTTTACTTAACTCACCGCAAAGCCTATTTATAATATTCTTACGGCATTTCCGATGTATTTCGAAAGTACCTGGTGGCACAAATTTGGTTTCTCCCAGATCAAACTGGTGGACATGGCAGCTAAAAAATTGGGACCTTATAAATGATTCAAATATACAATAATATTGCACATTATATAGCGTAACGTTGTACCCTGATTTCGAATTTAGTGTTTCTAGCTCCGCAGGGCACAAGTTTAGGGGTTTTATGAGTTCTATAAGCAAAAACTGGCATAATTTTTGCCTTGGTAAGAAAAATTTGCCCATTTTTAGTCTAGCAGAAAAGTATGTAGCGGCAAAGAACTAGCGATGCCAGAAATACTTGCCGTGGGGAGGGTTGTACTGGGGAGAGGCCAAAATATTTAGGGGACCGCGCTTCCGCTACCCTCTTTGAGAGAATCAGCTTGATGCCTTGCATGCAATGCATAATGAAATAAATGAAGACATGCTGCATGCTGGAAATTAAGTTCGTTGACGATAAAAAACCTCTGAAATATTAGTGCTGGTCTCTAGGTAATTAAACCTTGGTATTCAGTGTAGCGAAAAACCTATGTAGATGATTCTTGATAGCTGTATGCAACACATAACCAAACAACGAAGACGTATTCTGGAAATGTAGTAAACCATTTTGGTATGACACTTTCTTGCTGAACTCTATATAACCACGCCATCGTATTCAGCGTACCGAGAAACCTATACATTTGGCTTCACCGTTTGCTAAAAATTTTGCCATGGGCATGAGCCGGAGGTGCGGGGCAGAACTGGATTATGTCGGATTTGGTTTGGAGGCATTAATGGGGATGGCCCGTCGGCACTGAAATTGAAAAAAGTTCAAAGTTTAATGTTAAAACGCTAAAATCGTTGTTATTAAATGGTCTCAGAAGCAGTTCAAAATTGCCTCTATTGGGGCTAAAAGCAATTTAGCTTAAATTACTCAAATTTTAAAGTTCACAAAAGCATTCTTGCAAAGTTCTTATGTCAACTAGGGGTGTCTATCCTATATTTTGTACAGTATATAACATTATCGCTTGTCCTTTGCTTTTGATAAAAAGCTATTTGTTTAATACAGGAATAAACAACTTTGCACTACTCGCCAAAAATAGCTGTCGCTCGACAGAAATTTGTTCTAAACAGACTTAGTTATATTTGTAATAGTTTCGATATCATATCTCCAGCGAGTCACTTGCTCGCGGCCCGAGAGCCACTCGAAATGCGTCAGTCGTTATGGCGTGCACTGTAGGGTAGAGTCCAAGGACTAACAGTAGCGGCCCTACAGTTAGAGTAATCGTTTCTAAAATGCTATAAAATTTGACATAAGCGACATTGTTTTGTTTACATAATGTACAGTTACACTAAGAATGAAGTGCTTATAAAATCGATCGATCTTCGTTTAAACGAAATTCGTTAAATTAGACGCAAATTAAAATTTTTTATAAAAAAATTTTATTTCAACTCAATCGAAATGCGTTGAATTAAACGCGAACTAACATGTTTTATTAAATTTTTATTTTTATTTTGACACAATCGAAATTCGTTAAATTAATCGAATTTCGTTAAATTAATCGAATTTCGTTTTAAGCGATCGATTTTCGTTTAAACGCAAGTTTCGATCGATTTTTGAGCACTTAATTCTGTACATTAATTGACCGTTTTTCGTGTGTTGCTCGCTCGCCATTTGTTAGTCTGAAAACAAAATATTTTGGGATTTTATAGTTCATTTTTGGTCGCTCTTTGGTCACGTGCTTGTAAGTCCACAGTCAATTATGGCGAGTACTGTAGGTATTTGATTATACAACGTACTAGATATGCGTATTACCGATATTTTGTTTCTTGAATATGAAAACTCGTCATTTCAGGCATTGCTCACAAACAGGAAAGATCAGCGAGCTGGACATATTTGTGACGAGAATTTAACTGCTGTTAATAAAAATCGTGGTGATCGAATCGGTGAATTCCGCCTTGGCTCAAGTATTGTGCTAATTTTTGAAGCGCCTCGTGACTTCAAGTTTTACGCTAAACCTGGAGATACAATCAAATATGGTCAAAAATTGGGCAGTGTTGGCGAAATCAAATCGTGATTATTTTTGTTATCGAGTATTATTTTTTAATAAATTCATGTCATGTTGTCTATCACGGAAGCACAGCTGTATACAACAGCATATTGTCTAAATAATGTAGAATCTGAACAGAAGCATGCTTGCTTTTAAGCACGCATGCTCATAGGAGAGGAGAGATCACCCCCTCTGAAACATCGGACTGTCTCCAGACTCAAAACACCGCATCTCACACACCCCGCGGGCAGGCTCCTTTTCCCCCGGGAGGCCGAAGACCAACCTTTCCTCCGCCTCCCGTGGGCCCTGCTAAACTGCTGGAACCTTGAACGTCGTCTATGCATGCTTTTAAATCTGGGACGACAAATTAGGTAGACTTACATTAAACTAGTTTGATATTGATTGACATTGCCGAGCGTTACGCAGCGGTTGATAAATTCTGATGCAACAATGCTATTTTTATCTAACGTAAACAGGATATAAAACAGTTAAAATTAAAACTAGCAGTTTGTTTTCACTTTTCAAGTAGTGTTTGAACCTCCTGTCGCGGGTTAGCTGGAAATGCAAAATAATTCAGTGTCTAAAGCCCTAGTCGAGATAATCGTAGAACGGGTGAAATTTTATTGCTTTTTATTTACATTTGACTTATTGGATTATCTATTACTGACATGTTGCAGCTTGTAATATATATTACGGCATTAAAATAGCTAGGTTTGGAATTTTTTTAATTTAATAGAAATTCGTCCGTCCGCTTCCGAACGAATGTCTAGGGATGTCGTCATACGGATATCTAGGGCAAAATTTAAGGAGAATAAACATTAAATGTAAGGTGCTTAAAGAAACCATAACAGAATTCGAGAAGAATTTATTTAGGATAATAAAAGTCTGCGAATACCAGGTTTAAGCATGAAAGCGAGTAGCATAAGTATGAGTGCATTTGGAAATATTTTATTATCATTTCTGCTCATTGTATATTAGAAAAATATTTGCGTTATATTGATTTTGCTGTTATACAAGATATTTATTATGGTGTTTATTTTTGTGAATGTGTCAAATTCAATATAACGTGAAATTGCGACAATATAATTATTATGTGGATAATAAATGTGCATGGATAATAAAGGGATGTGCATTTAAATAATTGTTTGGCTCGCCTAATACTGGCATCTCCAGAAGTGCGGAAAACGTAGGGACAAATCACCGGTGGGGTAGAAAAATAGTTGAAAAACGTGAAATTTGTACCAAAATTTTTGCAAAAATATGATTTCTGGTGAGAACACAAAAATTCACGCGGGGAGCTTTTGTCGCGGCAAATAATTTATGGGGTGGAAAATCGCTCGTGCAAGAGAATGGCCGCAAGTATGGAAGCCAGATATAAAATATCGAGAGCCATGTTTTTAATCTACAGTGTCTGTCAGAAATGGTTTGATTTTTGAACGAACAGAAGTGGAACAAACTTTTCATATGTCAAAGATAACAGCTAAATTAAAATAAAAATGCACTAATAATAATTAGCTGTCGTTTAGCTACTTCTTGCCCCAAGGTCTTCAATTTTGAGCAAATTAACAAATTTTTTAATTTCTCTAACGGTACTCGAAATTCGAACGAGCTACTGCACTCATTTTTGGGAAGTATGTATATGTAATGTGTGTTCCTGAAATCTTCTACAATGTAGATGATAGCACGCTGACATATTGGTAATTAAAAGTGCCAACTGGCCGTATGGAAAGCTATATAAAAACAGTTTCTATACGCTGACGCAATGTAAGCCACTAAAGTGCTTGACTGCCACCGTTTCTGATACCAGCATAAATTAAGTTTATACCCTGATGACTTCGTATTTATTATGATTGCTTAAATTGGTAAGCCAAAAATATACAAAATTACTGTTTGGGAAACAGTGCCATATTAATTGTTTAGTTGTAGCGGTCAAAAAATTGCGAACTTAGGTACATAAATTTAAATGGTCGAAGACTTATATATATGTATTATAATTTCATCAGTTTCAGCTGAGAAGTCAAAATCCATTTCTTGTTACACATATTTACGATTTATCTACATATAAATGCATAATTCAACTTTTTCCGTGACGTGAATCAGGTACTGTGCGCAAAAATTAATGCCAGAAGCCTGTCTTCCTTTTATGGTTATGGGCGTAATCACGAGATGCAGGGGGTCCGAGCCAAACGATTGATGAATTCCCCGTTCGAGTGTTTGACCCAGCTTTACAAGCTAAAAACTGATAGTTCCAAGGCCCCGTGACTTATGATGCAATTGGACCGGTGCACCCCTAATTTTGAAAAAGCTTAAATATGGAAGCATTATTGAAAAAAGAATTCGGCATTTACACGTTTTTTAACTTTTTGTTTCACTGATAGGTACATGTTGCTTTTCATGTCAGATGGCACACTAAAACTAAAGACCGACAACATCCTCTGATTGTGGTTTTAACATGCAACATTTCAATGTCTGCTACAGTTACACTATAACTAGGGTTATCGCCTTGTCTTTATAGAGAAATAGACGTTATGAATGTTTACAATAAAAACGTCTGTTCGTGACCAGTTAGTTACAACGGATGTCTATTTAGACTCCAGCACATGCTCGCATTGCGGAGCGATATTTTTTAGTTACATTCAGCGCATTATGGTGATAAAAAGTATCCGCTCTTGAAGTGAGAGACAATAATGACGATGACACTTGCGAGAGGTCGCGGTTTCAAAGAACTGGGGACCCATTTGCGACGGAGTTCAGAGTTTTTAACAACCCATAACTAATTCTTGTACTCCTCTATTCCGGAAGCCCAGTGACACTACATAGCGAATCTGAGCACGGGCGCTCCTGACTGGCATCTGTGCCATGAAGTTGTATCACTAGTAGTCATTACCCCTTGTGTGGTCAGTTTTGACGGACGAAACTACCAGATCCAATGATCGCCGTCGCTGTTTGGTGCTTAAACTGGCTATATGTATTTTTGCTTTGCTCTATATACATATATAATACAGTCAAGTAAAATCTAAACGTCGGTACTAATTGCTTATAGCGAAGTAAAATTAATACACGATATACATAAATATTTATTACATTTGAACAAGTCGTGTTAGAGACCGCAGTACATGAAAAACGCTGGTTCTAAGCGCCCCGCCCGGGGGGTGTCAGGTTCGTACAACCTGTGTCTACTTTACATACGTCATTTTTACGTTTTGAAAACAACTAAGATATATACTCTATACTGTGTGCTTTCCACCAAATAAAATGAAATTCTGAACATTAATACAGCGAAACTAACAATATATGTTTATTTAAAAATTTTTCCTTCATGAAATTGATAAAAGATATATGAATTTGTGTTCACGTGTAATATTGCGCTAAATATTTATATAATTAAAATTTTCGTATTCCGCAAATCCATGTCCAAAATTGTATTGACTCTATGTGGTATTTTGTGACAAAAACGTGATTGCAATAATATTGACTTAAAATTGTTTTGTAGCGCGGGAATTTTAAATTTTGGCAGCGTCCAACATAGCAAATTCCAATGTTGGCAGCTGACCAGCGCGAACAATTCAAATTTTGACAGCTGCGTAGAAATTTGAGAAATTCAAAGCTTAGCACAGTACGAAAATTTGCGGCTGTCCAGTGAGGGAAGTTCAAATTTGGGCCGTTCTCCAACGCGGCAAATTCAAATTTTGGCACAATTGCAACGTAATTTTTGTTTTAGTTATCCAGGGCGGTACACTTATGTGCTATTTAACAAAAGGGTCGTATAAGTGAATCTAGATCAGCTTTTACAACCGCTGTAGCAACTCTATAATGATTCGTTCAAAAACTAAGAAATTTTATGTTTTTCCAAATGTTACGACATTTTTTCACATCTGTGAATCATGTACAGCTGCTCCTTTTAAGCATATACACATACGATTACCATCGGGATATATATTCTGCCGAACCCTCAATATATTTTCTATGGTTGCCTTCAAATTAATAATAAATATCCACATGTCGTCTTTGTCATTGCTTCATGTCCGAAAGAGCTAATGAAAAGTTGCGGTTTTGAAAGCCACATTTGTCGTGCTAGTGTAGAAACCATAGACTGGTCTCGAAACTTTGGAAACACCACCATATATTGTGCATTGCGTGTAATGTTTAGCATATATTTACCTTCATGGTATAAGTTTTGAGTTACAAATATCGTACTGAGTTTGTTGTGTCTTTATACTTGAGAAAGCTGCAACCAACTTTTTGTCATTTTCTACCTCGATCATGATATCACAAAAAATACAGATTGTATGACCGACAGATAGGGGAAAATCTGTGGGAATACCATCATACAACTCAAAATTTGGTATTTTACCTGCAAGTTTCTGATATATATCTTGAAATATACTATAACAAAACAAAATCTTGCTCACGGTTTAATCGAAAAGGTTATGTTTTAGCAAACGAGCAAAAGTTAACCATATTGTTATCTGACATCTTCAACGGTTTTTGCTCGTTGGTGTATTTAATTTAAAATTGTTCGATTAACTGAATAACATCATGCAAAATATTTTGACTACATTGGGACCACGATTGATGATTGGGTTTCTGATTTCCGTATGATCTCTACAGCATCCGTAACTCTCCATCAAACCGTATCCACATGGTACATGTCTCTGATACGGATTGGTGAAGGATGTCGTTGCAGATGGTGTACAAGTACGCATTTAAAATCTGCTTAAATAACATATGGAGTACGCTGCATACGGTGCAAGTTGGTAAATTTTAGAGTGCAATTATTCGGTAGGGTCTTGAGACGACAAGCTTTGTCATTTCGACACTTTTGGAAATGTTCATCTCGTTGCTCGCTGGAACAGCAATGGATAAGACATTTGTCACAGAAATATTTTCTGCGGCGATCACGTCGCTGAATATGTAATAAAGAGTCCAGACCACGCACCAACCAATAATGATTTTCGTATAATAGGAGATGAATATATCGTTCGTGATTGGTCTTAGATATGTACAAAGCGAAAACAATATTATTTTCTAGTCCGTATGCATTATAATAGCTATATTATTCTGCCTTTCAAACTGCGGAAGGTCTAATAACTTCACGGGCTTGTCTATTCCAGTCATATCAACATCATCTTTACAGACAGCGTTCGTAATTTGTGACACGACCCGGTAAAATGGAACAGAATTAGTGTTGAAATTTGTTGTCATCCGCCTCCCGTCCAGTTTACGCAACACACTGCACAGTAATCAACAACTTTATACCTCGACTTCGCTCGTTTTCAACCAGATTCGTCAATAGTCTTTTTGATTGCTGTAAGAATACTGACAGGTGAAGAGTTAACTCATTGGGTACCAGATAATAGCTGGTAAGGTATCCCTTAAGCTCTGTAACCCATTGTAATAGTTTGATGTTGCAGTTCTGATCAACAACTGATGCACGTTGTTTGCATCCGTTCATTGCAATTACCATAGCCACCAAGTCGTCTTCGCTGCGTCTGGTCTTTAATGATGGTACATTTACCATATCCTGCACCATGCGTCGTAAAACATCTAGGTTCGCTGACTCGTCCTCATTTGTCTATTGCTGTTGCTGCATTGCGCTAGATGTTGCTAGAATTGACGCCGGCTGATTTCAACTAGGTTAAACGTATGTCAAGCAGCAGATTGTGTTGATATGTAAAAGCCTTCATCTACGTCATGCTAGAAGATGGGTGGACCCGCTATACGCAGCAAGTCAGAGACGCCTCTGAAAAAATCAAGCAACGTGCAAAATATTTTTAATAAAAAATAAAGTTTTTTTCAAACGACCTTTCGAAAGCATAAAATGTCCTGGAGTTTTGGGACTTTCGAAATACTTGCATATCGATCACATCCTAAAACATATTAAATTATAAATTATAGTAATTAAATTAAACACGTCATCATTATCAGCGACTTCTGAACCCTTTGAATGATATAAAAATTTAAGCAATTTAAAACTAGTTTTCTGAAAACATGAAAATCTTGTATAGTTCAACTGGGTGTTTCACTTATCTATTCCAAAACGACATTTTCAAATGTCTATATGACAAATATATACGTTTAAAAACGCATCATCGTTCTCATCAATCGCAAAAATTTTATATATCACGTTATTCTATAAAACAATGATTCTTTTTCACAAATGCTAGTGTTCACTTTCAGTTTTATCTATAAAGCGTTACCCCACTCAACATGTTTACAAAAAGTTCAAAAAGAGTTGACTGGTGTAGACCTAGTCGCGGCAATATAAACGTGCGAGGAATAGTATAACAAGAAATAATATACTTGGATCCATCCTCATTCTTGTCAATATCATTGCAAGTTTTGTTTGCTATAATGTTTTCGCAATCGTTTTACAGCTGTCGACCGAACACTTTCGTCAAGGTCACTCCGGTCTCAATTTTGCCAAAAAATCCTGTTTTTAAAGCCCAAAAAGGCGGTCAAGCGTATTTTGTAACGGGGTTCCTAAATAAAAAGCTATGATCGCCGACGTACGTCGTGTGTGCTTTCGTTCTTTTTATCGAGCAATTTGTCAACTTGCCTACGCTACCCAGCCTGCAGGCCACGCAATAGTGATCGCCCAGGACTACATCGTTGCAAGTGCCTTTTTGAACAGTTCTCGTTTGGAGTTAGAACGAGTGATGAATAACGAAATGCGGAGATACCAGCGTTGAACCTCGCGAAATCTCCCACCCAAAATCAGGGAAATCTAAAAAAGGGTGGAACACGGTTACGTCAGTCGCAAGACTGGGACCCTTCGGGGAAGTGTGGAGCACACCCGAAATACCATTTTCCCATTAAGTCATAGTGGTAAATAGTAACAAATTTCAAACTGGCAACCGCTTGGACGGAGTCTCGTGTAAAATTGTTTGTTTTTACTGACTATAGTTTATATTTGTCCCATTCGGAAGAGAAGGAGACTACTACAGTTAAGAAATTTTTATGGATGGTGTAGTTATGACCTTTTTTGTGACAACGAAAAGTATTAATGTAAAGAAATCACCTTGTAAACGCAAAAGTTACGTGAATGTGTTAATAGTCTAATTTTGCTTGTCCGTTCTTAAAAATTATGATAAAAACCAAGAGAGTATTTTTTTTGTTACGAAACAATTCAAAATCAATACTGTTAAAATCAGATTTTTGTCATACTACCAAAATACCACATAGTGTCAATGGAATTTAGGGCAAGAATTAAACTGTGGAATGCTAAAGTTTCAATCATACTGCACGTGCTCATGTCTTGAAAGACAAATTCATATGTTTATTATGAAATTCTATGCAGTTTACGGCCTATGACGAAACATGTTAACTATGAAGGAAAAACTGTTAAATAAAATAGACGAAATCATGCTATTCTTTACATAAAACGTTAGCGCTTAGTGTTCACTGAACATAAGATATTGTTTTAAACTTAGCTAAACTCCATCATAGGTACTGTTGAATCCCGCATAGTTTTTGATAACAAAATAACGATTTAATCGGACTGTTGGAAATGACGTCTCCAAATTTGACGTTAGATGTCGGCGTCTTTTAAAGTAAAGTTGTATCAAAACAGAGGTTATTGTAAATCTCATTGTATATTTATCACAATATACATACATTGTCCAGACCCGCGACAGAGACATAAACCAAAATTCTACATCATTTATTACAGTCCGTCCACCCAAGTAATATCCACGCTGAAATAAATAACATCCTCGGCGACCTGATAATATCCCGCTACTACCCCGCAACCTCGCCGGGCGGTTGGCTCAGAACCAGCGTTTTTCATCCACTGACCGCAATCGCGTCGGTTGTGTTAGAATAGGGATGACAACAGTCTGCCTAATATGTCCTACGCTAATCGTGCTGATTAATAAGCTATACCACTTAAAGCTGAAAGGACCGATTCTTGAATCTGCGGGAGCTGTCAACGTGGTGACTCACGTCGTTGTGGTGGCGCTTAGGCAGCATTCAATGAAAACGGTATTAACTGGGTATCCGGTGGGGGTTGATTTTTTGAACCGCTGCTGTCTCTAATCTGAATTGATCGTTTAAAATAGCAAACTAATTCTACATTTCGTTCTCAAAATATATTTTGGTTCCGCATTGTTAGTGATGACCAGGAATATGGATTACTATTTCCGGGTGTGCTTTGCCATATATAATTCCACTCCAGTTGTTCAACACACCTTGGAAATCAGACTCTGGCCCTTAAAGAAATCAGCACTTTCATATCCTACCTGAGCGAAACAAATCAGACTACGGCTTGCGAACTTCACGCATAATGTCAAACGCTTAATACTGGCGCCTGTCGGTCGTAAGAATTGACGAGATTTGAATGATTTTGAATATAGATCTCCGCTAGAATTTGGGAAGCCCAAAGCTTTATTTGGGCCAATGAGAACATCTTCCCATGCTGTATATTTTTCGCTGTACCGACTTTATTGTGGAAATAGATGCTTTACCAACCATAAAATCATTGTAGTAAGCAGCATGACGGCAAAGCGTGATATAAAAGCTAATCTCGATTTTTTTACTTTTTCAGCTGTTAACATTCATTTAAAATGAGAAAACAGTTCAGTCCCAAGTTATTGAGGTCAAGCTTTTTTGAGTATATTTATTCTTTTGGTTTATCTGCTCAATTACCCGAAAAACTGGTATTCATTTTGAAATCATTCCATTCATCTATTAAATTCCTACTAACCGTTTCTAAAACGATACTCTGATCTGCCGCAAAACTGTCAGCACCAAGTTTCTGTAATAACACAATTTAATAAACCATCGGCAGCTAGCAACCTTGATAAAACGATAGTTTACGGTTTACGACAATGCTGAAATAGTTTCAGTTTAGGGCTGCAGCCGATACGATATCAAAAAGAACAGCCATTGGCATCCAAAATGCTTTAAATCCCGCTGTCGATAAATGTGTATTACAGCTCACATTGTGAACTGTTGTATTAACTGAGTTTGTCACATAAAAACAAGCTCGAAGTTTTTTTCGTTTGCTTTGCAAGGAAACACAAACATGGACTAGATAGAATGGTTAATATAACTGTTTTGTAGGAAGCTATTTATGACACTGTTTGTTTCTCCCTGGACCATCGTCGACGGATCAGATCTTTTGGAACTCTGCTATGATTGTGATTGAGACGCTGCACCTCGTGCAGTATGTGGGCATACCTTGTATTAGACTCGCATAGTTACAAAAATCTTTGGGTCTTTTTGACTATGCCCCCATCCCGAAAAATCGATTTTGAGGATACAGCAGTAAATGCTAGTGCCATTCGACTCAGTTCGATCATAGAGAGTACGTTTCTAAAAAGAAACCAGAAGAATGTTTTTGAAAACTAATGATTTCTGTCGTTTTCTAATCTAGCGACGTTTTGAACCAAAAATTCTGGCTCAAATACAGCTGCTTGCAGGGTTGGTTTTTTCCGGAAAAAGTCGGACCGGAAAAAAACCCGTTTTTTCCGGAAAAAAAATCAG
>JASANE010030002.1:0-10004 GCA_030248225.1 Trileptium ribeirensis | reverse complement strand
TCTTATGTGCATCTACTTCGTTCAGTTACGTATTGCTCAATAATTTACATATTCAACATTCAAAATTAACCAACGTAGCAGATAAGAACGATTTTGCTTTATTTTCAATAGGACAAACATATGGTTCTAGTATATTTCAATAATTTACATATTCAACATTCAAAATTAACCAACGTGGCGATAAGAACAATTTTGCTTTATTTTCAATCGGACAAACATATGGTTCTAGTATATTTCAATAATTTACATATTCAACATTCAAAATTAACCAACGTGGCGATAAGAACAATTTTGCTTTATTTTCAATCGGACAAACATATGGTTCTAGTATATTTCAATAATTTACATATTCAACATTCAAAATTAACCAACGTGGCGATAAGAACAATTTTGCTTTATTTTCAATCGGACAAACATATGGTTCTAGTATATTTCAATAATTTACATATTCAACATTCAAAATTAACCAACGTGGCGATAAGAACAATTTTGCTTTATTTTCAATCGGACAAACATATGGTTCTAGTATATTTCAATAATTTACATATTCAACATTCAAAATTAACCAACGTGGCGATAAGAACAATTTTGCTTTATTTTCAATCGGACAAACATATGGTTCTAGTATATTTCAATAATTTACATATTCAACATTCAAAATTAACCAACGTGGCGATAAGAACAATTTTGCTTTATTTTCAATCGGACAAACATATGGTTCTAGTATATTTCAATAATTTACATATTCAACATTCAAAATTAACCAACGTGTCGATAAGACAAGCTACTAGTGTTTTATACGTTTATAATTTAATTTGGAAATCTTCTACATATCCAATTTGAATTGTTTTCTTAAGTCTCAAAAACATCAAATTATTAGACATTGTGCTTTTCTAAACCCATATTGTAAACTGAAACTTAAATAATGCGATCACTCTACCAGATAAAATAGGAATCAATTGTAGTAGGTATAGCATAGTAAGTCTAAATGAGTATTAGAAAATAATGCCTATACATGTTTCCGTCTAAAGACGTGTTCACACGCTCAAACTTTTTGCTCAAATTTTGAGTTCAAATTTTGATCAAAATTTGAAAGTAGCTTAATTGAATTTTTTGCAAGTTTGAACGTGAAAACACTGTTCAAACTTTTACTGAATATTCCTGTAGCCAATCATCGACGCGATGTATTACCTGAAAAAGTTTGAGCTCAAATTTTGATCTAGAATTTTGAAATATCGCAATTTTCATTTAAAAATCGCCGTCAAATTTTGATCAAAATTTGATCAAATTTTGAGTTCAAAATCTGAGCAAAAAATTTGAGCGTGTGAACACGTTTTAACACTAATGAATTTCCATGGAAATTACCAATATATAAATTTTTAGATTTGAAACTAATTAGATAAAGGTTTATAAACCGTGCGCAACCGCACTGGAGTCAATAAGTTCAACTCAGTTCATTTTCAGATCGTTACCAGTTCAGCGTAGTTCAGTTCACTTCTGATCACAGTTCTTAATTAGCGGATGGCAAGTTGATTTAACTGTGCGGTAATATTATGATCGCTGAATCAAGTTTAGAATTTGTTGGCTTTGTGTTTGTATTGTATTATTGGAGCCGAGTTTATATTTTCATGTTAAATGTACCGAACTTTATGGATTTAAAAAGACTTATTCGAAGTTAATCATTGCTAGTGGCATGAATTTTGCACTTCGGAAATTCTTCAATGTATTTATTACCTGTCAGCCTTTATGGAAGTTTACTTTTTGGTCACTCTTGTGAATTTTTCGGTCGTGGCTGCCATATTAACATTGTGCTTAAATTTCTGTTTGGATCCATTGATCTATTATGTCATACATTTTTAAAATTGTGGTTACTCCTCCATATTTTTCTTACTTTTTCAGGATTTGCTTCATCTTAGAAGTCTTAGTATATCTCTTAGTATATATGTAACGAATTTATTGGATACAGGATAATGTCTTACCATAGCAATGTTAACACTGATTAGGCTTAGAATGAAGAATATTGTTCTAGTATTACCTTAAGCATTCTTGGTAAAAGCTAACGCTGAAATATGATATTCTACCCAACAGGTGTGGTTTAGAATGAAGAATATTGTCCTAATATTACCTTAAGCATTCTTGGTAAAAGCTAACGCTGAAATATGATATTCTACCCAACAGGTGTGGTTTAGAATGAAGAATATTGTCCTAGTATTACCTTAAGAATTCTTGGTAAAAGCTAACGCTGAAATATGATATTCAACCCAACAGGTGTGGTTTAGAATGAAGAATATTGTCCTAGTATTACCTTAAGCATTCTTGGTAAAAGCTAACGGTGAAATATGATATTCTATCGAACGTGTGGTTTTGTGTTGGTGCATTGCCAAAAACGCATGCCGTTTTAGATCATTTAAGTGATAGTTTTGAAAAACTATTACAAAGCGTTGACCCACTGTGGTTTTTTTGTTAAATATATAAATAATCTGCTACAGCAATACATAACTTTTTTTACAAATCAATACAGTGCTAACCTGATCTCGATTAGAAATGTGTCCAAGCAGCAAAGGATCACAATTGTGATAATAGGCATACATTAGGCCGCCGCATATAAACACAATCGGTGATAAAACCAACAATGCTGGAACGAGGAGAAGCATCGATCTGGAAATTGAGTTAATGGTCGAGTCATTAGATTACTGACTTAAATCCGTTCGTGTAGCGGTAAATCTTAAACTTGATTTACGAAATAGTATAACATTTAGTGTACAGTTTTATTTGTAAAAATGACTATTATAAAAGGCATGTGTGGCTAAAGCTTAACTGCTGTTAGATGTAGCGTTTGTTAATTTTTCAATTTTTTGACACTTTTCCTTCCGAAGAAATTTTAACACTGCAAAATTTTGCACAGATTGTTATCCTATTCATGCTTGCATTTCATTTTCTGTTACCATTGTTGCGTTTCGACGGCAGAGTCCGAGACTCTAAGGATAAATTATATACTTATACCATAATTCAGTAGTTTATTATCGTGACCCTACGAAATGCAGTGACATAAAAAAAGGTACGTTAAACAATAAAATGAAAACTACACGCAGATTGGCAGTAGTTAAAGCCGAGATAATATCTATAGTCTATTGAAATATAACAATGTAACCTATCTTACTACAACAGTTTCGAAGTATTTCCCCTATTAAAATTAGAATAAAAACAAAATTTCTAATATCATATATATGCCACTGTCAGTACAAAAACACATATGCATATGCTCTTTAAAACCATATCCTTTAGTGCCCTAAATATTACCTCATATGACGATAAAAAGCCATTTTTACACTGTTTACCTACACAATACTCGCTATTTACTCTCTATAATATCATTGTTAAATCATTCTAAACCCTATAACGCATAATTAAATTGTGTATTGTTGCAAAGTTCGACAAACTCAAACCGACGCCGGGCGAATGAACTCGGGTTGTACCAGTCAAAACAGCTTTCGCAACCTACTGTGCTATCTAAGAACTGTAGTTGCTTGGTGCCTCAAGGAGCCTTACCAAACGAACAAATACAGCGCACCTGCAAACACCTTTTATACGACAAACTCAGTTAACACAACAGTTTACAATGTGCGCTGACCTTATTTCACAGCAGTATGCGATAAAGAATTAAAATGCAAAATGTTAAAATGTTTCTGAATGTTCATAAAAATATCAAAAATTATTTTTCAAACCAACTTACAACTGAGATTTGCGAAACGTTGGTAAGCTACAATATCTTTGCATCGAAGCTTGGCTGGTTCCATAGTAGGTCATCCATCCCAGCGCGGAGCCAAAAATGACAACCCAAATATTCATGTATACAAATGGATCGGCTGTTGTTCTAAAATTTTTTTACTCCAGTTATTCAGTAGAGTTGGTTAAAAATTCCTGATTTAACGTTTAATATCAAACCGTATTTTGGTAGAAGTGAAAAGATCTACGAGTGATCATATATTGGACCAGCCGGGATTCAAACCCGAATCTCTGGCTTGCAAGACTAGCGCGCTACCATTACACCACAGGCCCCGATCACAGCGTTTTTAGCTATGCTAGATATACTAGCGTAGTGAGATGCTACAGACTCTTAATTACTCAATTGAAAACATTTACGAGTGACCAGCCGGGATTCGGACGTGAGCCACTACCTTAAAGTCCCCGTGAACTGCCACTAGACCACAAGCACCGAAATACTCGCGATATAGCAACGCTATGTACACTAGCGGAGTGATGGATTTTATATCATAAATAATCAAGTTAAAACATCATGTGGTGTCTCCAAATACGGAAAGAACAATTTCACATTTAACACACGCCAATCTAATGACACGAGCCATGACATTATATGACGCTCTAATTTTGGATAATGAAAAATAGTAAGAAACAATATTTTCGATACCCTTTGAAATATGAACATATATAGTGTCGACATTATGTTTCAACTTGAATCAATATCGCTACTATAACCGGAACATAGGTTAGATGTAAGCGTAGGACTCGTACCCCTTTCTAACCTTTTTATTCAATGTTCTTGGTTACTGCATATTCACACTTCAAATTTATTATCGACTATTTCGTTGTGCCATGTATATGCACGTAATCTTTGATGTTCAATAAACTTTGATTTTGACTTTGTTTGACACATGTGTCCCAGCCACATGTCATAAAATTCTTGATACTTAACAGACAAAACATAATGTATTTCTTAATAATGTAGACGTCTATTTATTGAAGTTCTTATTAGTAAAGTATCAACAAAATACTTCAGCTAGTTAAACAACCTATTTTAAACCATAGCCGTTCTTTATTTTGAAATTTTTCCGTACCTGATATTTAATAATCTATCTGCCATTTAAATTGGCACTCAAATAAAAGTTATAAACGTTCAGATTGACAGAAATTCATGATTATAAAATGCAAAATCGAAACGCAATCCCTCGAAAGCGGAGATTTGTAGTTCGGTTTCGGTACAAAATACAAAGTTCTACATCATTTATTTTAAGATGTGTGCCTAGGGCCGGAACCTATCACAATTGGAGATCTGGCCACTGACGTTGTGGTATATTCGATCGCAGCCCTTGTAAAGTAAATTGCACAGCTTAGCAAGACCGGAACGTTTGTACAAGCCGGGCTGAGTGATCTATCTACCTTATGTTAATAGAAAGCGTTGGCCGTTGCAACATATTTATTTATTTATTTTAATTTGTATAGCGGGGGAGCAAGTTGTAGAAGGTAGGGTGAAACATGCTACCCCTTTGGACTCCCCACCGCTGACGACCTCTCCCGCCCCGGCTATTCCCCTAAACCGACGGACCTTTGACACTGTGGCATACATGCGCAAGTCGTCGGGTGCAGGGAGAAGTGTACCTCTCTGAGGACTCCTCCCCGCGGACGACCTCCCGCCCCGACCGTCTAATGAATCGTAAGTCGATAGACCTTCGACACACAGGCGCATAGGGGTTACTCCCTGGGGTATCGGATCTTCTCGGCAGCGCAAAGCGCCTATACACCAACTGGTCAGCCAACCACCCTTGGCAGTGCCCCGGGCGCCAAACATATAAGGCGGCGAAGGTGTTTCGCTCCCGCTCCCCTACCCAGCTCTTAAGTGGTTGCACTTCGCCCCCCCCAGCGTCGGAAGATCGGAACCCCCAATTCCTCCCGCCCACCCCATCACCAAAGGCGCCGCACCCGGCCATTTCCCCAACGCCGACACCGTCGCACTCGCGCACCGCCAGTACAGGCACCACGCATTCGTTTTAGGCGTTGGGGAGGCGTAGAAAGGGAGGGGGCTGCGGCGCCTTCACCGCTTTATGTGTTTGGGCGAAGGCACCGCACCCCGACAGCACCGAAGCACTCCCTTTGCAGCGCCGAAGGCGCCACACTCCAGCTACCCCACCCAGCCTCGAAACCAAAGCATCGCCGCTCTCCCCAGCGTCGAGCGCACCGCAACTTTGACTTCGCTCTGGAGGCTTCGGCTTGTGTGTTTGCCGCCTGCGGGGTCGCACCCCCTCCTCTCGGCAGCGTCGCATGCGCCAGACACATAGGCGGTGAAGGCGCCGCATCACCTCACCCAGCCGATACCGATGGCGTTCCACACCAACCGCCTCCACGGCCGATGGCGCCGTAGGTTCCCCCAGCGCCGAGTGTACCGCTCGCCATCGGTAAACTAGCTGGATTACCATCTCGGTAGGCACGAGGCCCCCTGAATGCACCGGCTGCCCACTGAGACCCCGAACCTCGTGAAGTTGTGATTATATATCTAATGTCTCCACGTACCACCGACAATTTCCGCCCAGTTTCTTAAGTTCGAGTTTTCTGACACTTGAACTCCGCAGCACACAATCTTTTGTATTAGACATGACCAATTGATCTGCAACTTGTATTAGTCATTATTAATGACAGATTCACTGCTCAACTGACGTCTCTCTTTCCTAACAACCGTTTCTGTGGTGTTTTTGCATATTATATTCAATTTAATATTTTCGCTACCGGGCAAACTCTTACAGAATAGTTGTCTCTGCGGTCCAGCCTAAACTTAACTATCGTTTACACGTTTATGCCTTGTATTTCTGAAACGAACACCTGCATACGCAAAACAACCGCAAATATAGCGTTAAATATTGCGAAAAAATAATTTTTGATCGAAAGTTGTAAGCTACAAGTTACGCAGTAAGCCAAAGTATTACAGCCAAAGCATTACAGCATTTTATACATTGTAGGCTGAGGCCGGCCTTTGTTACAATTTTATAGCCCGACCTAACTCAGAGCTGACATATTAACAGGGCCTGGCGCCGCTCTTAAAATGAAACAACCGCTAGTCAGGCTAGCCAAACTAAGCATTATCGCCGTGGCGGGCTGTGATAAAATCAGGCCCTAATGCACACATCTTAAGGTAAATGATGCATTATCACTTCCACCCGATAACCCTAATACTGTCTTATTAACAAATAAGACTACTTTGATGCTTTATGAAAAATTCAAAAATTTGTAAAATTAATAATTGTTGCGAATATACTCAGATAAATAACTCAGTTCATCCAACTTTTACGCATTGCGAGGAGTCAGTGTACGAACCAATTAAAAAACAATTAAAGTAATGTTGTTAATATAATGCTTCCAAGGGCGCGCATTATCAAATGTTATAAACTAAACGATTTAAAAATTCTATATGATCTTGTACTCGAAATACAGACGGCCACCATCGGATAGTTTCGACCAAGCAGACGATGGTCCTTCGGCGACTATTGTTCCCTAAAATAAAATAAAAATAATATAGAATATATAATAATATAGAATATATAATAAATTATATATAATATATAATAAAATAAAATAGACAATTGTAAAACCATCATGGGTACAAAAGGAAAAAAATATGGATACTACAGAAAAATCTAAAACTTTAAGATGATTCCGTTGGCAATCTATTAATAATTTAAATCGAACAAAATTTAAATTCATAAAATACATATATATTAATTACCCGGGCATTATTTATAAATAGATTGATTAGTACATTTGCAAAAAAAAATAAGAGATTAGTTTATATTATTCAAACCAAAAGTACAAAACTGCTTAAAAGTTTGAATGATATACTAATAAAATTAAGCATTTTCTGTTTGACATTTTATATTTATAACATTGTGCTATCTGAGTGTTATGAAAACTACATTAGCTAAAAGCAGTAAATACCCCTCGATTCGATAAATAATAAAAACATAAACAGGCTATGATTTATAAATAATAAATTATAATTTATAAATAATAAAAACATAAACAGGCTATAATTTATAAATAATAAATAATAATTTATAAATAATAAAAAACATAAACAGGCTATAATTTATAAATAATAAATAATAATTTATAAATAATAAAAAACATAAAGAGGCTATAATTTATAAATAATAAATAATAATTTATAAATAATAAAAAACATAAACGGGCTATAATTTATAAATAATAAATAATAATTTATAAATAATAAAAAACATAAACAGGCTATAATTTATAAATAATAAATAATAATTTATAAATAATAAAAACATAAACAGGCTATAATTTATAAATAATAAATAATAATTTATAAATAATAAAAACATAAACAGGTGATAATTTAAGCTATAAGCTATAATTTGGGTCCAAATATACTTTCAATCTCGTTTAGGAATTGGGACTATACGATTCAGAGCAACATGAATTGCCATCATGACTTGGTTCATCAGCCTTAAAACTAAATTGATTATTCGCTTTAACATACTTTATTCATACCGTTCGGTCTTTTATAAACATTAGCAACAGCATGGATGAATGAATTTAGGCTATCTATACCGTATCACGTTACATGCCTTAGTACAACAATCAACTCTAGTACAAATATTGCTCGTCAATAATGCGAAATAACCATTTCATTCGAGTGAAACCCCCAAAAGCAATATACGCTGAAGACAGTAAAAGGAACTTGACAGTTAGTCCGCCGAATGGTTCCTTGTTTTTTCTTAAGGCGTGTTCACACGCTCAAACTTTTTGCTCAAATTTTGGTCAAAATTTGAGCTCAAATTTTGATCCAATTTTGATCAAAATTTGAATGCATATTTTTTGCATTTACAGCAAGTTTGAACGTGTGGACACTGTTCAAATTTTTCAAGTATATTTCTCTAGCCAATTATGAACGAGATGATTTACCTGAAAAAGTTTGAGCTCAAATTTTGATCTCAAATTTTAAAATACCGCAATTTTTCGTTAAAAATTACCGTCAAATTTTGATCAAAATTTGATCAAATTTTGAGTTCAAATTTTGAGCAAAAAGTTTGAGCGTGTGAACACGCCTTAAGACGAAAGCTAAATTGTAGAACTCTTCTATCACTGTAACATGTTCTATGTCGGTGTCTTTCTGTAATGTAAACCCAAACACCTTTTACCTGTATTACAATAGCAAATAGACCAGCATACATAACTAAAGCTTGAAATGCGTCAGCCCATACGACTGCTTTGAGACCGCCCTATAATCTAAAAAGAAGTACATGTAAATAAAAGATTTGGGAGTTAGCTGAAGCTACACAAGATTTGTTGACGTACAATGGTAGTATTAATATTAAATACGAAAATTTTTCAGCTTCAAAAATTAAAAAATATGATATATGCTTTTAAGGCAACTTTAAGATAGTAGACGAACTTAAATTCGGAAGATGAATCGGAACTAAAAACCGATACATAACTAAAGCTTGAAATGCGTCAGCCCATACGACTGCTTTGAGACCGCCCTATAATCTAAAAAGAAGTACATGTAAATAAAAGATTTGGAAGTTAGCTGAAGCTACACAAGATTTGTTGACGTACAATGGTAGTATTAATATTAAATACGAAAATTTTTATATTCGAAGATTTAAAAAATATGATATATGCTTTTAAGGCAACTTTAGGATAGTAGATGAGCTTAATTTCGGAAGATGAATCGGAACTAAAAACCGAAGTTTTTTTCAAGTATAACGGATGTAGTACATGTTTACTTTCATGAAACAATTCTAAACGTCGCTACATCAAAGGGGTGCCAAATATTATAAAATTACTAGTTATTCTATCAAAATTGCAACATATTGTATTTCATAGTTTAGGACTTAACATTCATTCGTTTATAACGTTGAAAAACATTAGAGATGCCCTAAAAATACAAATACTAGTATGAATATTATGATGAAAATACGTCAACAAGACATATAATAAAAGCCGTATTAACAAAGCGCTGCAGAAAATCATATAGTGTTCAGTGCAGCAATGAGGAACCATATAATATATTTTAAAAAAACTAAAATCCTAAAATTCATCCATTTATAATATTGAAAAATAGACATTATTTAAAACAAAACTGACGTGACTATTATGGGGAAACATATTCTGTAAATTTATAATATACGTTTTAAAACAATCCTCAACTAAAAGTCACGCAGCGATCGACGTATCAACATCCATGGCAA
>JASANE010030001.1:0-21245 GCA_030248225.1 Trileptium ribeirensis | reverse complement strand
AAAAATTTTCTGTATATAAGAATACTGTTTGCTGGTCATGAATCGGTGTTCGTTTGCTTGCATTAGTAAACTGTCTGTTATTCCTGATTGTTCTGTTAACTTGCGCCGACAAAACAATTGGCGATCAGGATGACGAACCAACAACAACTTCGAATCACTGTGCCTCAGCCATCGGCGTTTATGTAAACCCCGGGTGCCCCGAGCGTCAAATGGCCCCAGTGGTTCAAGGACGTCCTCGATTTCTACACGTTAACGGAGGTAATAACAGGCCGAGTACTTAATGACGATTTAAAAAAACTCCTCATTCGCACGTTCCTCCGTTCCGAAGGCAAACGTAAAGTACATGCCCACAATATCGACGACGGTGACAATGTGTCATTCAACGACTATACGAAAGCTCAAGGCAAATTTCGATAAACCACCTAACCCGGTGCCGTTCCGAGTACGAGTTCCGGAAACGGCGCCAAGCTATGGTGAGTCAGTGAACGATTTTTTTCACGGCGCTTCGCACCCTCATAGCCTCACAACTACGGTCACGGGGAAGGACATCAATTGGCAATGCAACTTGTGATCGGGTGTGCCTCTACTACGACGCAAGAGAAGCTCCTAATCGAACAGACACTCGATCTAACCAAGTTACTCACAATAATGCGAGCCAACGAAACCGCCGCTCTGACGGGAGCGATGATTCGTGATGAGACCGCAGGCGTAATCCAACGAGTGCAACGTTTATCGTCTCAGCGACGTTTCAACAGTCGGAATGACAAACAACCAAGCAGCCGTTTGGCGTTCGAAAACAATCGGCGTTGAAATAGCAACAATCGGCGTCAAAACAACAACAATCGGAGGCCGAGTGATAAGAAAGAGATCAATCGGGGTACAAATCAATTGTCCAATTGGTCCTGCAAAGGATGTGTGTCAAGCAAGCACAAGTATTGCGATCCGTCGTGCCCAGTCCTTGGTGAAACGTGTTCGGGCTGCGGCAATCTCAATCATTTCGTGGCTGAGTGCATTATCAGCAAACGACGACAACAAACGAGAGCGACCAAGGCAGTCAAACGGAGTGGACACATTCGATCCAATCAACTCAATACGCTCGAACCGATCACCGTGACGGTGCAAGTTCAGGACAGTAACGAGACGCACAAAGCCACTATCGATACCGCAGCCGAGGTGTCCACAATGCGGTACTGCCATTTCAAACGGATATGGCCACATCGATACCTGCTTCGGTGTACATCGTTTCTTCGAAATTTCGATAATTCCAAAGTCCGCGGTATTGTCGGAGAAGTCAATACAACCGTTAAAGTCGGAAACGGTACGTGTAGCGGTAACATTTTCGTGAAACGCAATACCTTACGGCCGGTATTGGGCCTCGAGATGTTTAGGTCGCTCGGTCTTAATATTGATAGCTGAACGTCAAGGGTTGCTACAATCACACAACAAACCAAGGTATCCTCGATTGTGGCTGCATTCCCGGACCTTACTGACAAATCACTAGGCACATTTCCCAGGTACAAACACACGATCACTATTTGCGAGGGTCTTATTCCCAAAGTAACCCCTCCGCGTAACATCCCGTTTGCGCGGAGGAACGGCGCTATTGACGAAATCCGCAAAATGGAACAGCTGGGAATTTGGAGCCTCATCGACAAAAGTGACTGGGTCCACGGCTTGGTTAAGGCCTGGAAGAAAGATGGCGGTGTCGGCATCGCATCGGATATTTCGAAATTCAATTCCTACGTAGTACCTGACCGACATCCGGTCCCGAACATTGAAGAACTGTTTACGGAACTGAACGGAGCCAAGTATAAATCCAAAATTGATATGAAACGAGGTTATTTTCACGTTTTGCTGGATGCTGAAAGCCGAAAACTTACGGCGACGGCAACACCGAATGGGCTTTACGCATATAATCGCCTGCCGATGGGCCTAGTGGATTCAGCATGAGTGTTTCAAAGGTGTATTTCAAGAACTTTGGAAGGGTGCGAGCATACGATATGGTACATTGACGATATCCTGGTATTCGGGTCAACCATCGCTCAACACGATGCCGCATTAATGAAAGTACTACAACGGCTTTCGGACAATCAGTTTCGAATCAATGAGGCCAAATCTATATTTCGATAGCTGCGAGTGCCATTCCTTGGGCACATAATCGACGAACAAGGGCACATACAACCGGACCCTGAAAAGGTTGCTGCAGTTAGAAACGCTCCGGTTCCTCTAAATCACAAAGAACTCCAGTCTTTGCTCAGTTTGGTTAACTATGAGAGCAAGTTTATTCCTGGTCTCGCTACAATCGCGGAGCCACTACGAATAATAAATCATAAGAACGCTCGATTTATTTGGAGTAAATCGCAGCAAGCGGCGTTCGAACAAATTAAGCACCGCCTCGGTGACAAACTGCAGTTATCGGTGTTCAACCCCCAAGAACGAACACTCGTCACGACCAACGATTCCGACGTCATCATCGGTGCTGTACTCAGTCAAATTCAGAACAGTCGCGAAGTAGCCATTGACTTCGCATCACACACGCTGTCTCAACGAGAGCGTAAATTTGCTGTTAACGAGCGCGAATCCCTTGCATGCGTATGGGGCTGTGAGTATTTCTCTAAGTATCTGCTAGGTCGTCAATTCACCTGGCGTACTGATCATGCAAGCCTGACGACGCTTCTTCGTCGGCACAACAGCACCCGAAAGTCTGCCAAATTCACGCGATGGCTTGAGCGATTGTCAGAATTCGATTACGACGTTGTCTATAAGAATGGCACGTCCAATGTGATCGCGGATGCACTATCACAACTCCCTCTCAGCAACAATGACGAGATTGACAGCAGCGCTGAAGACTTGGTCCAAGTCGTCAGTAATGATAGTACTGTGTCACGGGATAGGCTTCGTTTAGCAACTGCTAATGACTATGTATTGCGACAAATTATACAGCACCTCAGTGAAGGTAATTTCTGCTGCAGAGGTCCAGAATTGAAGTCGTTTGCCAAGTTCCAACATGAACTGTCCGTTGACGACGGAATACTATTTCGTAAAGATCGCATCATTGCGCCCAAAGAAATGCAACGGGTGATACTGCATAATGCTCACAATGGACACCCCAGAATTGTTTGTATGAAACGTCTTCTTCGACCTTCATCTTGGTGGTCGGGCATGGACGGCCAAATCGAACAATTCGTGAAATTTTGCGTCCCGCGCCACACAACGAGCGATTTCTGGTCGTCGTAATAGACTACTATTTGTCTTACCCTGAAAGCCTCTTCACCGGAGATACGTCAAGTGACAATATCATACATTGGCTCAACGAAGTATTCGGACGATTTGGTAACACCGACGCGCTTGTATCGGACAACGGGCCAAACTTTGTGCCTCACAAAATGCAGGAGTTTTTGGTAGCACGCGATATCCGGCACCACACGGTTCCTCTATACGATCCACGGCGCAACGGCAAAGTTGAGGTTTTTAATGGGACGCTAAAGCATGCCGCGCAGACAATTGCTGCCGACTCTAATTCATTCAAGGAAGGGATTCTAGAAGCACTATTTAGTTTCCGAGCTACACCTGTAAATTGCGGTGACAGTCCTGCGAAACTTCCCTTCGGTCGTTATATCCGAACAGCAGTGGTTCCGCGACGACGGGTTTCATCAGCACTATCTATTAATATAACAAACCCAGACGTACATTCAGGCAACAACGGTAATTCCTTTCGCGAGGGAGTTATGGTTCGGGTTCGGCTACCTTATGTCCCTAAAGGACAGTCGCCATTCGGTAAACCGCAAACGGTACAGCGCAAACTGGTTAATTTTGTTTACGGTTTAGACGACGGCTAGGTCTGGTCAGCCAGAAACTTGGTATTTCACAATAGCACACAACCGATTATCGAAATAGAGTCCGAAGCACCGAACCGAACTGCAGAAGTGAACCGTGCCGTTGGAAGCAGACGGTTGTCTTCCAGAACCAACAAAGTTATTCCGCCGGGTCGTCTTATGGTCAAGCCCGGTGATAAGCGGTATCTTGAACTATTTAAAAGGGGAGATGATTGATGTATTGACAAGGTGACTGAATTGTTACTGAGCTAACCACTGAACGAATAGTAATATGAATATGTAAATACTGTGCAAATTTTCCATATATAAAAATGCTCTTTGCTGGTCATGAATCAGTGTTCTTTTGGTTGCATTAGTAAACTGTCTGTTATTCCTGATTGTTCTGTTAACTTGCGCCGACACAACAGAATATTTAATCTATGCTATCCAACCTCGAAAACTTACATTTTAGGATGAAGCCTTCTGCAACCATAGCTGCCTGGTGGCATCTAATGCTTACGGAATAAGCGTATATCATATATTGCTCTACGCAACATTATTTGTAATTTTTTGTTGCCTAAATTATGCGGCGTTTACATTATATAATGCCCACCATGTGGAATATTTGTCCCTGTGTGATCACGACCACACCATGGTACATGGTAGTCATAAGGACTATACTATGCAGCACAGGTAATTGTGTCGCGGATACCGTGTTCACTACACTATGGTGTCTTCGACACCCTATATTTACGCAGTTGTTTAAAAAAAGGCGGGAAAATTAGTTAACTGAAAATTCAAATTATTTAGCCTAATTGATTGTATCCCATAAACCATTCTGTTTAAAGCTTTGCGTAGGAAGTGTGTGGTCAGAGCGTGTACTGTATAAACTCCCTGCTACGGAAAAACAAGTCGACTTCCGAAAGGATTTTTATCACCGCTACCTACAAATTTAGGGTATCCATGATACCATACATTCATGCTGATATTGTCCGAAACACCATATATAATTGCTTAAAATATAGTGTTGGTGTTCTGCACAGTATATCGTTAACAGTGTTAAGTAGGCTGTACGTGGACAAAACTTCCACGTGGCGGGCAACTTATAAAGTAAACGCCGCATTATGGTGAGACCCAAGATTCAAATGTTGCGTTCAAAAGAATCCTAATATATCCTCAGAAGACAGTGCAGCCTACTTTTAGTGCGTAACACATATATGCGTACGCATATATCTTCTATTGATTACAGTAAAAGAAGCTTTAAAATTGCACATATATTGAGAGTAGGATACGTATTGATATATCAATCTTTAAATATAATGTGTTATTTTATGATAGTAGTAATCGTACTTGAATCAACTTCTGCGCCATAATAACACTAAAACATCTCCAACGTAATAGAAACAGAAAAACATTAATATACACAAACTGCAAGCATTACAGGAACCAGCTAGAAAGCTACAGTTCAAGAGAATACGAGTATAATCTATTTCTACATAATAAATAAATATGACAGCCACAGCAGCAATATAATGTCTTGCTCCTGCTCGGTACTCTGGCTGGTCAAAAATGCTGGCCGACCTGAAAGCCTACGGGGCTACAAAGCCGTATGCCGGTTTCCGCAGTGAAGTTAGGCCGGCCGACGGCCTCACCGTATGCTCTCCGGCCGGTGCACAACGCTACTTGCCAGCGAATTGTTTCATGCTGATTACACTACAAACGCTACTCTGCCGGTAATAAAACGAACATAATTGATATTGACCATTATAAAACTCCTTTCAACATTCGTTGTTGCTACTGGCCAAATCTCAGAGGAGCAACGCCTTACTCTATCGAAACACATGTTTCCAGCACTCATAATTATTTAGTCAAACGATTGGCTGAATTTTGAATTTAATCTACTAAAATACATTACGATTTTTCCAGATGTACATCTGTAACAATTCTTTGGGTATTTATTTCTATGCACCTTCGTGGGATCGAAAACGTTCGCCCTAAAACTCAGTATTAAATTTAGTGACAATTTTATCTATGCGGGGTGAAATACAGTATTTGATTACAATCAGTTAATGCGTTAGTATATTTCATAAACTGTAATTCAATCAGATTTTAAATGATTCAATCGAATGTTACCTACTTAACCGAAATTTAATGATTTTTTACTAAAGGTACAACGTTGAGCCCTTCATGTCCCATTTAATTTGCCTATCGCACACAGTATAATGATGAACGCTAAAGTGCTCAAGGTATTTTTGTCAACGATTTGCCCTGCTATACGGTGAATCTTTATCAAAATTGCAAATTCTTCTTAATTGACGGTTCCTCGCGCTTTAGTAATTCTATATCTATCATCCATTAGACAACCCAGGTTAGCTCGAGTTTCGTGTTACGCGTCAGTCCACTTTAGGTAAAGACAGATGGGCGGTTTTTTGTCAAACCAGTTCAAGATCGTAACACGATGAATGAACACAATTCTCGACTTTTCATTATGCACGCGGGTAAACATTTGTGATACAGCAATAAAGTAGATGTTGTTCGCGGTCGCTAATTTACGATTCAGCATTGTATTTTCTAACCACCTACATAAGCACACACAAAAAACATGATTACCTATCGCGTTTTTTCGTATACTACGATTCGCACATAGGCTGCGACTATAGCTGTCCGATTTATCATGTCATTTGGAAGAACTGCGCGCGTACGTAAATACCGTTCGTACATCACAGACCCTTTGTTCGCGTTCACTATAACGCGAATAACCATGGCATAAATGTGAACTCGAACGATTCAGATAGTGATTGACAAAAGAACAGCCATGGTGGACACTCTTAAAGTAGACTCATGCATTAGAACAATATTTAATCTTTGGCGACACTAATGAGCTGAGTTTAAATCTCTCCCGTCGCTCAAGAGTAACGGTGAGCGGGCATAGCAGACAGTTCGGGCCAGAAACGACTGTACCCTTACGGGAAAGCGAACATTAAGTGAGCAGTGTTGTATACATAACATGCTTTGATTATTAAGAGAACATCGAGGGAACAGCGATCTATTTCTGGCAGAGTACTATAGTGGTACAATTTCTCGCCGGGTTCACTTTTCGTACTGTTGCTAAAACTCACAGGACTTCCGGCGTCAGCCATACTGCCTGAAACATCCAATATAAATGCGACCGATCTTGGATCGTTGTTTCTTACTAATGTGAATCTTGGCGTGGTATCATTCACTGTTCTTGGCGGATTTCGGGGCTCCCTAAAATTATTATATAAAAAAAACTTAAACAGCAAAGTCTTTACGTTAATATCATTATATATTAATCAAGAAAAGTAAATCTAAAATTTTTTATAAAGACAGTATAACTGTAAGACATAATATTATTTGATTTCTACCTTGATAGGTCTATAAATATGTATAATTATGCTTAAATATATATACATGTAATGATGGCGAAGGGAATCCTGTTTCTCATTTCCACATCAGGAAAATGCCATAGTTTTTTCGAAATATTGAATAAATAATAATTTTTAACCATATCTTCAAATCAGAATCTTTGTAATTAAGCTCACCAAAACATTCCTTAAGTTGTCTTATAGCACTTAGCACCGATGGCGGTAAATATGTGGAGTCAAGTAACATCCAGCTTGTAAAAAGTATTCTGAGCTCTGTTTGTTTATAAATGGTACAATACTCCATGGCTTATTCCTTTGTGTTTAGCTGACACAAATCGATAATGATTTGTTTTTAATTTTATATACTGCCGCACGTACATTGCATATGTTTTGTTTCGACTTATGTTTATTTAAATTAATACAATACAATAATAATAATACACCGATTAGGAATCTCGTTGCTGCCGCTACCACAACTGCTGTGCCGACACGGTTGTTTGCATCAAATGTGCCTTTGGTGCAAAAGTTTGCAGCAGATTTATGCGACAATCTTTAATTTTGTCTCTATATTTCACTCTATAAAGTTATAAAATCCAATTAATCTGAAAAGAAAATTTATGCAAACGAGAAATCCTCCACATTAAAGTACATATCCAATTGTTTTGACAAATATATGAACTTTCTTACTTAATGCATCATTTACGATAAGATGCGTGCGCCAGGACCAAATTAAGTCACGCGTCCAACTCTAATAGTTCGGGTGAACAATAGCTTAGCTGGACCACTATGGTATATTTTTATAGCATAGCTAGTCTTAATGTGACAAACAGGGAGCTTAGCAAGGCTCTGCGTGACAAACGGAGCGTCCGGCTGAACTGTCAATTGAGAAATTTTATTCAGTATCGTGCTTAGTGCAATACCATTTTGTTCTATAGTATTTTCACACTAATTCTAAGTTATATATTTATTTTAATGTATACAATTAACGTTTTAAGCTATATGCGATTTTGGGGCACTACTTAGATACGTATAGTAAAACGTAATGTTCACGGACTAAATAGTCTCTGGCTTAGTTATAGGGCTCAGCTGAACGCCTCGTGATAAAAGCACAGTCCGGCTCGTCACTCGATGACAAATGCTAGGCTATTCAAATTTTTTTATAGTCGAGCTGGACTGTCTGCGTGACATGGTAGCTAGCTCATTTGAACGCGTGACATAATTAGGACCATGCGCACGCATCTTACTGTAAATGATACATAAAAATGTATGCTTAATCGTGATGACACAAAAATGTCTGCCGCAGAAAACTTCCATGTATGACATATTTATCTCTTTGTATTCGCAAATTTCTTTCAGCCTCTCTTGGCACAGTGGTATTATTGCTGTCAAAGCAATTCCACATCAACGTGTAGGGCTAAAAATTTGACCACGTCTGATTTGCATAGATCATTTCACATAAAAATAAGTTAACTTCCGCTGACTCTACACAATTCTCCGCTTTAAGCGCATATTCACGTAATGAACAATTTAACAAAAGCCGAAACCGCTAATCGCAGCGAAACAACTATGCTGTATATCAACCAAAAATTAGTATTTTACCGTCCTTTTCCACTATTGCACTCAGCGCTAAAATCCGCGTTTGCGGATATGATACTCCAAACAGATCGCCTCTGACACTTCGCATTTTGTAGATTCGGCGCTTCGCTATCGTGGTTATTGTCGTCACAGAATTTCGTCACCTTTAATTCAACAAAATTTTGATTTTAACATTCAGAAGATTGAGAGAACATGTAATAGTTAGATATCGCAAATATAATATCCATCGAAATATTATTAAAATTTGTTGAATTTAAGCAAAAAATTCGGATAAAAAATAATATACAATTCCTGCCTTGTCCGCCTCACAAAAATGTGTTGTCCTAATTAAAAAAAATATTTTCTTCATTTTCTACACATGATCTATAAAATAGAGAGCCGCGCTTATTCAACTATTAACAAACGAATTTTTTTGCATCGCTGTTTGTGTTCGATATTGTTTCGCGTCACGTAAAAGTCATATGAGTGATTTCGTCATTAAAGATCTATAGATTTTGCGGCCATTGTAACTTTTAGTGGTGGAAGTGAAATGCATGCTATGCCCTTCTCGATAAACTAAGTCTAAGCGTTAGTCTTAGCCTAAACTAAGATGCCTATATGAGCCATGTACTAAGCCTAAGCTTACGTCGGGAGTGCCGTCGCCCCCCCAAAGCCCCTCTCTAAGCTGTTATTTTTTCTAACGTTATAACTTAAGCCCCTAAAGTGACATGGGCTAATTTTGCAATGATTTAACATTCATACTTTTATGAAGTGTTATTTCGGCTCAGCTACTTTACGTGTACGGAATATTTTTAATTTTCACTTGATGAATCTTGTCTGATACAAGATTGATAATTTATTATATAGAAATGTCGTCCGTGAAAATCTCTCTGGAAAGGGATAGCTACGGTTAGGTATTGGGTTATTTGCGATTTAGTTAGCTTTAAATGTTGTGTTATAAAATATATTTTATATAATTTGTTTAATTACGATATTATCATCAATCGCTCAACTACTTAAATAGGTATTACTTTAAATCTTGCGCAAAAACAAAATGCTAATTATGTGTTGATTATGTGACAGTACCTGTGGTATATACCCAATGTTATTCATTTCCTTCTTAAACTAATTCATATTTCGTACATTCTTCAAAAACCTTTTTTGCACAGGCAAAATGAACCCAAATGGTTTGGCTCGGTCGAGCCTTATACGCTAGCACTACCTTTTCGGGAGCTGTTGGTCGATTCCTCTATGAGCCTCTCAAAGCGAACGAATAACAACACACAGGTAAACACGCGCTGCACTACACAAGCGATTTAGAGTGCATCGTTTCGCAACATACGTTATAACAATGTGTTATATTAGAACTAGAGGGTTTTAATCACGCTCTTGTCTGTATGTTGTTTAGTTACCTGATTGGTGTCAACCGTATACATCAAAGAAGTATCGGTAGTTTTCGAAAAACTTGGTTCGAAGTAATGACATCCTGGTGGTGGGTCGTTTCTCGTATCATTCTGACCGTAAGATTTGTTTTTGCACGGATGACAAGATTTTTGCTTGTTCTTAGGATCTGAGTAGTAGTGGCCGCTACGGCCCGATTGGAAATAAGGACACGATGTTGGAATTGGATCGTAGTCAGGTAGGCATGCGGAGATGTCGAATGGATAGTTTTCGTAAATGTCTGGCGTTTGCTGTTCGACGTAGTACTCAGGAAAAACGCCATATCGTTGTTCCGCCCACGTTTGAACAATAACTTTTGCTTCTGCAAATAAAAGCATTTTTAGCTCAAGAAAAAATGGGTTGTTAGCCTAACAAGCTACCAGAATTCAGGCAATTAACGACGTTTTTTGAAATATGCTTACGAAATTTAGCGATACCATTATGTGCACCACATCGAAGCAAGTTGCAAAAATTCACTGACTAAACTGAAAGATACCATAGCCAAAGCAAAGAATCCTGGCTGTGTAGGAAATAAAGCTTCAGACATAATCTCTTTATAATGTTCGAGTTATCTTTTGCTAAGAGAAACATGTCGTAGCAGATTGACATGTGTGCATGTTCCTCCAATTTATTTATGAAAAATATTAACCGTTGTGTTGAAGGCCCTAGATCACGCCAAGCATTAATTTATGTTACGTTTATTTATTTCATCTTCAATGCTAGAGCATTCAGACTATTGAAAGTAGAAGCCTACTAGCAGTGACTAGAAGCCTAATACTCTACTCCTACTGCGTTCACTGGATTAATAGAACCACTGAAATATGTACACTTCTCAAGTTTGTATTTCTCTCCGCAAAATTTTAATACTTAAAAATATATTAATTAGCTAGTAGTGAAATTTCCACGTTGGGTCAATACTACTAGTTTACAGTGGCACGCCCGGCCTCCATCCAAATTGTTTTATATAATCACTAGGCCACTAAGTATTATTACAGTAGCTTTTGAGAATGGTGTTGGCGACACATCATTGGCAAGGAAATTAGCAATTCTTCATAGGTTATTATTTTTTGGGTTTTCTAATATATTAGCGAGTAGCTGTCAGATCCTATTTCTGCTATTGATCTCAAGAAGCAACTCTTATGGTAACAATCTACAATTCTAGTCCTTATTGATGTTGTGGAAGCTTTGGTTTACTTTATCGAATTTATTTAACGGCGGATATGTTTATTCGGAGAACATACCTTTAAATTAAAAAGTATTTACGCGGCGAAAATAGGTGTATAGCGTGGTGCAACCGGGATTCTCTGTTATACATCAATAAAGCAACGCGAATAGTAATTAATTTGGATGAAGCGAAAACGAGAACAACAGAATTATGAATACGGCTCGGTTTATATTTGAAATACATAATATATAGATCCGTTGAGGTTGTATCGACTACATGCATGCACGAGGCCCGAAGTCCAAGGGAGGGATAGCGGGGCCTTCAGCCACCACAGGGAAAATTGGGGATGATTATTCACAGGTAGGGAGTAGGAGGTTGCCATTAGAGATAAATTTCCGAAGTTTTTTGTACTCGACATTTTTCTTCATTTTTGTCAACTTTACCACAATTTTCTGTACTCTTTGCCTGCTTTGCCAAAATTTTGCACGCGCTAAAGGCGCCGAAGGGGTATGGAGCAGTGCAGAGGGACAGGGGTGGGTGTGTGCGAAGCCTCATATGGATCAAGCTATCTCCCAAGGAGGATCGCAGACGCACTAAGGACCCGATTCTTATGGAGGGAGAATCCCCTCTTCCGCTATGAGCAGGTATAGTCTAATGTGTGAGCTTATAGATTCCATCGGCCTGCAATGCTAACTGAGTTCAGCAAGGGAGTTCAGCTAGAATTGGCTGTCGCGTCATAGGCGTAGTAAAGAAAAACCTATGATCTCCGATGCCTAAGTAGACTGCTGCGGATTCCATATGAGGTCAGCGAAACTTTACAGTATTCTAGAAATTTTGTGTTTTAGCAGGCCGGGCTTTTCTTTTTCGTCGCACCATGTCTTCCGACATCGTGAGCATAGTAACAAACTGAATTCACTAAATGGCTTAGCCAATAGTACCGCGCGGTCTGCCAACTCTTGAATGTAACCTTAGAGTTCTAGTCTTTTGGCAAGGTTCAATTGCTTCAAACTAAAACATATCATCTGTGTGTTCAAATTTATTAGGGCAAAACAAATAGGATGTATGAAAGCGGTTGACAACAAATTTTGAGTTGGCAACTCTGTTCGTATTGGGCTATCGTGGAGCTGCGAGAAGGACTTGCCGCTTGACTTGGTTAAGTTTGTCCGAATCTTGGGCATGTCATAGAAATATGTTCTCCAATAGAAAAGTTTAAAACTCATTTCAAACGCTATATAAAAGCACATTTTGGTTAGGCTAGTAGAGAAGAGTTATACTGGAGCAAGGCACCAATCACCATGGTTTATTATAGTTCGTGCCATATCCTTGACCCCGAGAACATATTCCTGGCGACACATATGGATCTAAATTATAAGGATATAGGTATTTATAGTAGGCAACTTCCATAAGCATTAATGCAACGTTTACGTTATAAATGGCCCAGCGTGTGGAATATTTGTCAATGTCTACCACTGGTCTTCATTACATCGTCCGGTAGTATACAATACATGCCCACAAAGCGTAATATATATATAAAAGTGTTTGAAGTGCCATCTAGCTAACTATGGTAGCTAAGCCAAACTGCAGATTTTTATTAATGGTATAAAAGACACTACAAAAATATATTTTATAGCGTGATGTAAGATAGTATATATATTTGCCATTACCTAGAGATACGTAATAAAATAGGTATTAAAATATTTAATGATAGTACTACCACAACCATTGTACTAAACTATTTATGTTGTTCAATGAAAATACTATGATTAATCACAAAACAATTTTAACACCTGAAGCATTTTTTGAAAAAATGGCTCAAAACGAGGGTTCTCAAATAACAGTATGGCGTCGCAAAAACAATAGACTACTATGACAAATTGAATGGTGCAGCTAACATAATAGTATCTGGATATATGTATACGGTGCCTATATGCACTAATCCGCGGTAAAACCACTAGGGTATGTAAAACTATATCGTAGATAGTGGCAGAGACGGCTATCGTAGACTAAACTTCCACGAGCCGGGCGCACTATAACGTAAACACTGCATAACTCCGCATACCATCTCAATAAATAACACTTGAGAGCGAGTCGCAGGATATTTCAGTGCAGTTGTAACATGTTTTAAATAAAATTTCACAATTTCGTACTAAAAGCCGAAATTTAGACTCTTAGGTTGTATCATTATGTCTTGGATTAAACATGTGTTTTTATTTAGTGTACATTTTCTCTCAACAAATATGTGTATTTGTTTTGTATGTGTGTCTTGATTCTTATTTACATTGTTTCTAAACAAAAAATTCGCTTTTAAAACGGTGTGTCTTCACAGTTTTGTTTAAATGGATTATGGAAGAAGCACAACTAAACCAATTTGATTTGTGTGCAGATAACTATTTTGAGTTTCGCTTTGGTTTACGATTTATAGCAGTGTCTGAATAGAGATTGATCCCTATTGGTATTTGACGGGCTATTATTTTTATTAAGGCCAATAGATGTTTCGAAATCATAAAACTCTTCGATGCAGAAAGACGCTGAAAACGACTAGCTACTTGCACTCATACGCTACACAAGCCTCTTAAATATAATTTAAAATCATCTACGCAAATTGCTTAGTATCGTTGACGTTCAAGTAACAAATTTTAGCATTCATTTCAGAAGTTTCTCCGCAATCTCAGGTGAGGTGCCTACCATATAATTCGTTGCTACCCACTAAACGTTTCACGACATGTTTGTTCATAGACCTTCAAATAGATGATACAAGTGAAAAATTTATATATTTTCGTCAAAAATATTTATCTGCAATCCACTCTTCAAAAATTTCATTTTTTCAGTTATTTGGCAGAAATATGTCTCGATTAAAAATTTAATCCTTACATTCTAACGGACAGCGTCAAAGCATAGCTGGAGTAGCGAGGCTGCGTGATCGGAACATCCCAAAGGCATATTCTTGTGAAACAGCAAACGTGCAACATGAGCACGGAATATTTTATTAAGTGTGCGCAAAATCATGCAAATTTCAACAAAATCGTAGAAAATGCGGAAAATTGTGAGGAGGAATTAGGATTGGGAAAAGTTTTAGTTGGCCCTGGCATACTCATCCCCCGCCGTTGCGCACCCCACCCATTCACAGGAACCATCCACATATAGCCATGAATTTTGGATCGCTTCAATAACAGTTTTAACAAATGGCGCTTATGAGGTACTCTAAAAGATGAAAGCTTGCGTATTTATTATCTTTGGAACATGGCGTTTTCTATTTATGAATAAAATTGTTACAATCTCGACCGTTTCAATATGAAATTTTCTACCTCGCATAATATCAAAAAATCCGAAAATAATTTCAATATATCTTAAATTAAATGATTACATGACCTCAACGAATACCCATGTCATGAATTTAAGCAAATATAAAACTTCCCAGCACGTTTTGCTGAAAAGGCCTAGAATTATCTTTGTGGTGCGGAATGAAAATTTATATTAATATGTTATTTCATTTAATATTTAATAGAACATTAAGCAAGGTATTGCTAAACTTAAAACGTAGTCGTCCACCAAATGACTTTAAACTTTGAATTTTATGCCGCGAATTACGTATTGGACTCAAAAATATGCTGTCATAATACGGATAAACTAAAATATTAACAACGACGCGGGCATAGTATTAAACCGTGTTTGATAATGGAAGCAAATATAACAAAAGTAGTCAGATAATATAATGTTGTCTGTAGTTATAACAATAACCATCTTAATGATCGATTGTCTGCAATAATCGCTCTGTACAACTACTGGGATAATAAGTATAATAGAATATTGATCTAATGTTATGTGATTTAATCGAAGATTTAACGCTATTTAATCAATCTAATTTTATGGATATAAAGTATCTTAGGCTTATCTTCATTTACGAAATGCTTTTCTATAAATATATGATATTTACAACAAATATTTTAATTATTTGATAATACGTTGTTGGCCTATTTACGCTGCATGGCAAAGCTGAAGCACGAATAACTGCGTTCATTCACTGCCATTTTCTCCAGTGAATAATTAAGGAATAATTTATACACCCGGTTACGGATCTCTAGTAAATAATGAATTTAGTTTATACACCTGACAACGGTTTGTTGATAAATATGTTGCACAATTAAACTATCAATGTTTTTAATCATGCGGTAACACATTTCAGGGGTCAGACAACATGTGCTAGATTGAAGATTATGCTGTGTTGGATCAGTCTGATGTTCCAAATCTAAAAGAGCTATGGCGATATCAAGCTGTACATATTAACTTCTACATACTGAATTTGCTTGTATTACCAAACTTACCTGTTTCGACATTGGTAAGTGTCGCTATTATTAATGTGTTCATCCAAGAAAATATTTCCCTCAGCGTTCGCACGTTCACAGAGATCTCGGTTATTTTAGCAATCTTTTATTATCCGTACACTTATGTAACTTCTTTGTGCGAGTATTGTTTGATAATTTGTCCGCATTTTTTGGATAATGCTCTAATTGTCCATGAGGGCTGCCATATCTATATGTCGCCATACTTTATGAATGCCTCAGAAATACTATTGATTTTACTGAATTCCGCATCTCATAAAATTTTTCACCATCTAACGTCTGCGCAAAGCTAAATTCGAAAATGATAATATTTGACTATTTTTGGCCCCAAAATTTACTACTTTCTGCACTATCGCAGGGGGCTAACAAAATGCTCAACATGGGTTGAAAGCAGCAAAACTGTAGTCCACACCAAAAAACTATAAACTTTCCTTATCAAAATTTTAACAATTTCAGTTGCGAGTATTTTTAAACTTTGATGCATGGCTCGAAAATAGCGGTGCTGACAAAAATGCATACGGCAGTGTTGTAGCTCTCGATGAGAGGATTCAGAAAACTTTATTGTCAACCTTGTATCAGAGGCCTCAGGCAAGAATTATGAATGAAACATTTTGGGACTTTATACCGAAAACTCAAAAGGTCTTTATTTCGTGTTGGTTTTGTGATAACACAAATTTCGGGTGGAAAACAATTTAACAGTCTTGTGATAATTTGGGTGGAAATCATTTTAGCAGCACAAACAGAAAATCATGTTAACAGTTGCTTTGTAATACGCGTTGAATAAAAACATTGCGAAAATATTTCAATCTTGTAAAGTGCTCCGTTTTAGTACACTTTAATTAAATGTCGCCCCGACTCAGTTCCAAGGGTTCGCGTCTGGAACTCAAATCTCCAAACTTGAACCGGACGTGCACAGTTTTTGGTTTTTCCATAACCCCAAATTTAATATTACTTTCCTTTAAACCGATCACAGATTGTGAAACGCAATTTAGGTTCATCAGTTGGCCGCTAACATCGCTGAGCGGAAAATGGAGTGGACACGGCTGTATGGATAAAATGTTCCAGCGAGTTTATGGACCCGAATATCAGGCGGACAAGGGTGCCCCATCAATTATTACCAACCACTCCATAGGCACGGTACACGGCATAATAATTCGAAGCTATGCACAGAACTTAAGTAGATGGAAAGTTTTCGATGTTAACCGTTCTTGAAAACGCGAAATTCACTGCTCACAATTGACTTTGCTGAAGCAGGAAAAACGATTTCGCACTAAAAACTATTCTAAATTTGTCACGTTGTGACGGCGTTTGCTAAAGGCAGGTTTTGTGTTGTCGTATTAAAAGTTAAATTCTATATTAGAATTGCATTATATTCGAATCGAGAAAAAATGCATACTACTGGAATTTTGAATCTGTGTTTCCGACACCAAAAGCCTATTAATCACTGTAGACTTGAACACTATTTAGCCGCGACTATTATGCTTTGTTATAATGCATATGCGAATACGGCAATGTCAAATGTTGTTACATACGGATCGAAGCAGGAAGCAAGCCTTTACGCTTTGTTCGACGTCTCAAGAATAACCCGGATTATTTGAGCCATTTTAAGGGGAGGCAGATGTATATAACCCTTCAGTTCAGTTGTTATCATGTCGATGCAACAGCCATTTCGCGATGTTTTTGTTTACAATAGGTACTCTACGAATCCACGGTACAAAGTAGCATTTAATATTATAAGTCGCAAAACTCACCGTCACATCACAGATTAAACACAGGGATTCCCTTAAGCATCATAATCACTACGCCATTATAAATTGATAACAAAGCGTGCTTTTTATAGTATTTGTATTTTGTCACCTAGCAATTTTCGCTTATACAAAATGAGTTTCGTTTCCAGCCAATTTCATATTCATAAAACTTAATTAATTTATATAATACTATTACTCTATCCAGTGACGTAGTGGCATCTTCCACTAGTGGGGCAACATGTGTCACTGGCCACTTTGTAACGCGATTGCATGATATCGTTCGATATTAAAAACGGCACTCATAATAACGGCTGACGAAGTATAATTTACTCATAATGTCGCCTTGCAATGAATATAATCACCGTTTTGATAGGCGATTTGACGGCATCATTCGAAACTAAAAGTTGGACTCATAAGATGTTCATCTGATGTCCAATATGACACGACAATACACCAATTTCAAGCTTTATACATCATTTTTACGACACGACATGTGATATTTAAAATGAAAGAGTTGAAAACCAATCTCAGTCACCGCCCGTACAGTTTCCGCTGCGCTTGTATAAAACTCGATTCTTATAAGAGTGTCATATTCGCTCTGTAAAAACTAGCGGATTATTAATTCTTCAATTCCTGTAATCTTCAAAAAATTATAGAATAAGTTTTGATTGGTTAAGCGTGCAACACTTCTATTAATACTTAAACTTGCAAATATTTGACATAATAAATTGCTAAAATTTAAGCTGAAGGAATGTACCATTGTAAACTGGTAACTCCTGGACGAAAGTAAAACGCAGCGTGGTTTCGTCTATAAGCTATAATTATGTGTAATAATCTGTAATAAGCAGGTTTTGCACTTGATATATACCCTCAAAACTTCTGGAACTCTTGAAGTATTCTAATGCTGGTTTTATAAGAGTTAAAGAACACCACTTTATTCTCCATGCAATAAAACCTGGTAGGTGTACCGTAAGAGTATTGTTCAGCAAAATTTTTTGCATAATGGTCAACGTTGTTCGACGTGAAGCACGTGTCGCGACATGTGAGTTGCGAAGCACCGGCTGCAGATTAGGCAAATAACGCTTAAAACCAGTTTTCATACAATTTCGACCCAGAAGAGGGCGCCGGAGCACGTTAGTGTTCAGATAAAGGGTAAATCGTGATCACTTCAGCTACCGAAGGAAAAAAAGTTTGTCGAAACCCATCCATCCGAATATGATCAATGAGTGACACCGACATAAAAGAAATTATCACAATTTTCTTTCTAGCGCCCCAAGAGAAATTCTGAACGCTTAGCTCGCCCCGTCTCAATAATTTTTTGCATAATGGTCAACGTTGTTCGACGTGAAGCACGTGTCGCGACATGTGAGTTGCGAAGCACTGGCTGCAGATTAGGCAAATAACGCTTAAAACCAGTTTTCATACAATTTCGACCCAGAAGAGGGCGCCGGAGCACGTTAGTGTTCAGATAAAGGGTAAATCGTGATCACTTCAGCTACCGAAGGAAAAAAAGTTTGTCGAAACCCATCCATCCGAATATGATCAATGAGTGACACCGACATAAAAGAAATTATCACAATTTTCTTTCTAGCGCCCCAAGAGAAATTCTGAACGCTTAGCTCGCCCCGTCTCAATAATTTTTTGCATAATGGTCAACGTTGTTCGACGTGAAGCACGTGTCGCGACATGTGAGTTGCGAAGCACTGGCTGCAGATTAGGCAAATAACGCTTAAAACCAGTTTTCATACAATTTCGACCCAGAAGAGGGCGCCGGAGCACGTTAGTGTTCAGATAAAGGGTAAATCGTGATCACTTCAGCTACCGAAGGAAAAAAAGTTTGTCGAAACCCATCCATCCGAATATGATCAATGAGTGACACCGACATAAAAGAAATTATCACAATTTTCTTTCTAGCGCCCCAAGAGAAATTCTGAACGCTTAGCTCGCCCCGTCTCAATAATCTTTCTGACGGGCGAGTCCTAGTTGCGCAAATTGAAGTAACAGCTAAACACAGGGTGGTCAACACACTGCTACCGTGTACGTGTTATTCCAGCGAAACACATGCACACGTATAGCGCACAATGTAATAAACTTAAATAGTTAAAGTTAAATTTTGGGAAATAAAAAGACTAAAAATACTTCCGTTTATAATACATTAAGTTGACTCTTAACAAAAATTGAGTTTCTTAATATCGTCTAGGCTCGCGGTAAAGATTTATTGATCGGAGATTATATAAACTGAAGTTGGTTACTTTAGATATGTACGGTAGTTTGTGTATGAAATGAAGTTTGTCAACATCTATTCATACTTCTTTATGGCGACCATGCTAGCTACATTCCTGTTTGACCAACAAACAATAAAGCGTATATAAAAGTTATTTATTAATTGAACACTTTGCTTGTGGTAAACATTTATTGATCGGAGATTATATAAACTGAAGTTGGTTACTTCAGATATGTACGGTAGTTTGTGTATGAAATGAAGTTTGTCAACATCTATTCATACTTCTTTATGGCGACCATGCTAGCTACATTCCTGTTTGACCAACAAACAATAAAGCGTATATAAAAGTTATTTATTAATTGAACACTTTGCTTGTGGTAAACATTTATTGATCGGAGATTATATAAACTGAAGTTGGTTACTTCAGATATGTACGGTAGTTTGTGTATGAAATGAAGTTTGTCAACATCTATTCATACTTCTTTATGGCGACCATGCTAGCTACATTCCTGTTTGACCAACAAACAATTAAGCGTATATAAAAGTTATTTATTAATTGAACACTTTGCTTGTGGTAAACATTTATTGATCGGAGATTATATAAACTGAAGTTGGTTACTTCAGATATGTACGGTAGTTTGTGTATGAAATGAAGTTTGTCAACATCTATTCATACTTCTTTATGGCGACCATGCTAGCTACATTCCTGTTTGACCAACAAACAATAAAGCGTATATAAAAGTTATTTATTAATTGAACACTTTGCTTGTGTGAGCTGCGCGTTTAAGTTGGAAAAAATGCTTGCAGCAATTTTCAACCACTATAATGCACATTAATTTTAAATACCTGTTTCTTTTGTTGTTTGCGCTGCGGACGCTATAAAACCATGCGTCAAATGAACGTAATCTCCCTCGACCCCACATTGCGAAATCGAGCGTTGTGTGTATGGCGTATTATTGTATTTTGGGTTTCGATCCATAATTTTGAACTCGGCTTTAGAAGAATCAATATCATCCGGAGTTGCATCGGTATAGTTAGGATTAGCCGACCATGTTGAAGGCACAATTATTCGAATTTCAGAAAAATATCCACGATGATCGAGCGCTTCATAAAGAGCTTCCGAGGACCTTGTAAAAAGGCGCTGAAACAATAAATATATAATCTATGCGGCGATACATGTATACAGATAGATTACAGAGCAAAGTTCAAAATTCAGCAATGTTGTGATACATTACAGTAAATTTATCTACCATGTTTATAGTACAAACTTGACAACACTCAAATTTCGAAACTCAATGTATTTTCATTATGTGCAATTTTATATGTTCAAGCTGACAAAAAGTTAAAAAATCTGGCACAGTCAGACAACTTTGATAAAAAACTTAGCAGCAAGATTTAGCCGGTAGTTGCTGGATAATTCAGCACAATTCGTATAAAATACGGATTGAAACTATTTTAGTATAATTCATAAAAATACTGATGGAAACTATTACATTCTTTCCACACTTATAGTTGTCACGTTGTCATGATGGTATTACAAAAGGTTCTTTTC